>CAUYQG010248094.1:0-45969 GCA_963574415.1 Tarsius wallacei
TAGCCGGGCGTGGTAGCACGCGCCTGTAGTTCCAGCTACTTGGAAGGCTGAGGTGGAAGGATCGCCGGAGCCCAGCAGGTCGAGGCTGCGGTGGCCGGGAGCGGCCACTGCACTCCAGTCTGGGCGACGGAGTGAGACTCCGACTCAAAAAAAAAAAAAAAAACAAGCTGTCATTGGATCGCCACTTTCTAATCCCTCATACTTCATGTCATATGTTTAATGTATAATATAAAGTTCATTGAAAATAAAAAATATCTCAATCATTAACTGTGTTTAGGAAGCTACTTACTTAAACTGTTGAGATAGGCAATTTTTTTCTTCACCTTATGAACATAAAGAGATATAATTTTTAAGGTGACTAATTATACTGACTTCTGATGACTGAGAGTTACCTTTTTAAACTATATCTTTATACTTCAAATATATGTTTAAAAAACTTAGTATTCACCATAGGTACTGTGACATGTGTTAGAACCAATATAATGTGATATAAATATTTTATTAAATTATAACACAAATTTTACCAGATTACTTATCAATAACCAAGAATCTCCCAATTAAATTATTATAAACCACACAACAAAACAACAGTTAATCCAGAAAAATAGAAAATAGACATGGAAGATGTATAATAAGCATTTGGGGAATATGGAATTTATCCCATGAGTGTTGTAAAAGGCTCATAATTTAAGAGTGCCAAAGCCCAAGTGTGTTATGAGGGCCTTTCCTCAAAAGTGACATTAACTGTATATCCCACAGATGCTTATTATGTACTCTATTTATATCAAAGTAGAAAATGTAGTCAAAAATGTACAGAGTCAATATATTTAAAGGTGATAATAAAACAGTTACTCTGGTTTAGCAAAAACTGTTAACTTAAACTTTAAGTTTTTAGTCTATTGTAGTAGTTTGGTTTCTTTATACAAATCTGCTGTAATTCAGTCTCTGGATTCAAGACATGACATGTGACCAGTGACAGAACTGTAACACAAACATCTTAGGTGCTTTTGCAACACAATCCCCAAGTGACGAAACCCAACACATTCTTATTCTTGTGCTAAAACTGAAAATACTACAAAAACAACTCTTAAAAATTACCTTGGAAAGTTAGAAATGATGAAGCCTTTGCTTTCGAAATTGGTCAGTATGTATTGATGGGATTATAGAGTTTAATTTTTTAAGAGTCTAATACCAATTAAAATTGGCAAGCAAAAGACAACTCAAGATATTAATCATCTGAATTAAAGCAAGAGAAATTCCACTATGAGCAATAGAAGTAATTTTTATAAAGTTAATGAAAAACAATAGTATAAATTACTTTTAGGATATATTATTTAACAATATCACTTATGTTGAACATCTAATTGTAGATTAATTTTGTTTAACCTAAAATACAGGTAGTGTCAGTTGATTTAACATTTGCTGACAAAAAATTAAAATTATCCAGGAGATAATACTCTTAAATATATAAATGATAGCATTAATAAGCAAGCTATTGATAACATTTAGATGATTATATCATATAGGTGCTTATTCACATATTTCAAGATAAATATAATTTCATATAAAACTAACAAATATGGAGTGAAATTACCGAATTTTAATGCAATTAATATTTTTATACTAATTAACATTTTGTTAAGTTTATTAGCAAAATGCAGCAAATATGTTTACATATGACACATCTCACACTTCAGGAGACATCTAAATATATTCTCCTATAAAAACTGGTTTCAAAAATGAGTATTTGCAAAATTTTCTCTCCCCAAAAAGAACAAAGCTGGAGGCATCACATTGTCAGACTTCAAACTTTACTGCAAGGCTACAGTAACCAAAACAGTATGATACTGGTAAAAAAACAGACACACAGACCAATGGAACAGACCTGAGAGACCAGAAATAAAACCACTGCCTTACAACCATCTCATCTCTGACAAAGTAAATACACACTGGAGAAAGCTGGCTAACCATATGCAGAAAAATGAAGCTTGGACTCCTTCTCTTCACCATATAAAAAATTAACTCAAGATAGATCAATAACTTAAATGTAAGACTCCAAACCATAAAAGTCCTACAAGAAAGCCTAGGAAATACTATTCTGGACATTGGCCTATGCAATGAACTCGTGACAAAGACCTCAAAAGCCAAAACAGCAAAAAACCAATATTGACAAGTGAGACCTAATTAAACTGAAGAGCTCTGCACAGCAAAAGAAACCATCAACAGAGTAAATAACAACCCCACAGAATGGGAGAAAATAATCGCAAACTATGCATCTTACAAAGGACTAACATCCAGAATCTATCAAGAACTAAAATGAACTGACAGGGAAAAAAAAAAAACACACCTAAAAAAAGGTGACAAAGGGCATGAACAGACACTTCTTAAAGGAAGACATACAAACGGCCAACAAGCATGAAAATACGTTCATCACTGCTAATCATTAGAGAAATGCAAACTAAAACCATAAGTAGATATCATCCCATACCAGTCGGAATGGCTATCATTAAAAAGTCAAAACACAATATACATGATGAGGTTGTGGAAAAAAGGGAGCAACCCTTTTTGGTGGGAATGGAAGCCAGTTCAGCTCCTGGGGAAAGCAGGGTGGTGAGTTCTCAGTGGACGAAAAATAGGTTTACCATTTCACCCAGCAAGCTCATTACTAGGGATATACCCAAAGGAGCATAAATCACTGTACCCGAAAGACACCTGCACACGTATGTTTATCACAGCACTACCCACAATAGCAAAAACATGGCCCCGATCTAGGTGCCCATCAATGGTGAACTGGATAAAGAAAATGTGGCACATATACACCGAGGAATACTATGCAGCCAAAAAAAGAGCAAAACCATGTCCTTGCAACATGGATGCAGCTAGAGACCACCACTCTAAGAAAAGTATCACAGAAACAGAAAACTGAATGCTGCATGTTCTCACTTATGAGTGGGAACTAAACACAAACACATTCAGGCATAAAGGTGAGATAAACAGACGCTGGGGATTCCTACTAAGCAGAGGAGGCAGGGGGTGAGAGGGGAAAACTACCCACTGGGTGCCATGCCCACCACCTAGGTGACAGGTTCAATAGAAGCCCAAACCTTACCATCATGCAACACACCCATGTAACAAACCAGCACATGTACCTTTTGAATAAACAAACAAAATTTGTTTAAAGTTGCAAAGAAGAAAGAAAAAGAAAATTATAACCATACTAGGAAACATATTTAAGTGTTTTTTTAATGTACCAGGCAATTGCCAGATTTTTGACTAAAATGAGAAACCTGGCCTCCACATGGGGTTTAGTTTAGTCTTGCTAACACTTCCCCCCGTAAATATACATTTATGATTTCCTCTTCAATCTACACAAATTGCTCATATTGGTAACATTTTGTCATTGGCTCATTCATTATTAACATTTTTGCCATATTATTTTTAAATTTTATTGAAGTATTTTACTTTATAAGAAAATATTTGTTGTTTGAAAATAAAAATTCTAAAAAGACAGTTGGCATAGAAAAGCAAACTTTAGATGACACAATTATGAATTATTATGCCATCTGAGAAAGCAGTTTTTATTAATTAAAAACTGATTGTTTCATATTTGTCCACTAGATGATAATCTACTCAAATGACAGACTACACTTTCAAGTATTAACTATGAATGTAAAATGAAGTTAACTACTTTCTTCCAACAAGAATAAATAGTAGCAACAGCAACTACTTAGAATAATCACTACAACCATCTCTCAAAGTTTACTCTCACCGTCTGGAATATCTCTATAGAAAGCAATAGTGTAAAAGATGGCAATCATGTTTCCAGGTAAGGAAAAGCCCATAGGCTTTGGAAAAAAAAAAAAAAAAAAAAGAGAGAGAGAGAAAGACAAAGTCAGAGCCGGAAAGGGCTAGTGGATTGCAGCATATTCACAAGCCATAATGTTCTAATTAAGTAATGGTAATGAAGACAATGATAATAAAAGCACTTCCAAATCTATAGTAAATGTTTACTACATACTGAGCACTATGCTTTTTGTATATTATGATTTGATTTTCTCAGGCACCCTGTGGAAGTAGGCATCATTAGTTTTAATTCCATTTCACAGATGAAGAAACAAAGGCTCATAGTGGTTAAATAAGCCTGTTTCATTACAAACCTCGTGCTTCTAACAGCTATTTTATATTATTATTATTACATTTTTAGAGACAGTATCTTGCTATGTTGTCCAGGTTGGCCTCAGACTCCTGGGCTCAAGTGATCCTCTCATCTCAGATTCCCAAGTAGCCAGGACTACAGATAGGTATCACCACAAAGTTTCTAAAAGTTAAAAAAAAAAATCAAATTTTCTAAAAGTGATTAGTTGAAAATATACAGATGGGCAGTACAGCTTAGGAGAGCATACAGGGACATAAGAAAATTCAAGCACTTTAGGCCGGGGATAGTGGCTCATGTCTATATCCCAGCACTCTGGGAGGCGGAGGCAAGTCCATGGGTTCAAGAACAGCCTGGGCAACTTGGTGAGACCTTGTCTCTACAATAAATCAAAAATTAGCCAGGCATGGTAGCACACACCTGTAGGTCTAGCTACTTGGAAGGCTGAGGCAGAAGGATCGCCTGAGCTCAGTAGGTCAAGGCTGCAATAGCCGTGAGTGTGCCACTGTACTCCTGCCTGGGCCACAGAGTGAGACTCCGACTCAAAAAAAAAAAAAAAAGAAAAAGAAAATTCAAGCACTTTGGCACTTCATGTGCCCTGCAAATAATAGTCATAAAATGAAATTAATATATGAAATAGGTAAATAACATAATGTACTAAAATATGAGCCAAATTGAAACAATGAATGACTTCTTCAAAGATTTAAAAATATACATTGCTAAAAATAATAGAGACGGGATTCAATTAAAAAATGATGGGAAAAATAAGACAGTTGTGGCAAATGCAAGCCCCGATATTGTTAGTATTGCTGATGAAGTTGAAAGGATTAAGAGTAATAATATCATGGATCCCGGAATTTTACTGGGAAGGTACTGGCCAGGATGTCAGAGAAACTCTATAAATTACTATGATGAAGAGAACACTGAAGGAAACTAATATCTGAAAAGCAAACTGAACTGCTCTGGTTATAAATTATTGTACCCAAGTACAAGCCATCATGACTGCAATGAAGAGCACCAGCTTGGGCAAAGAGACAAAAAGTTATAAAGCATTTCAACATCAGTTTGTTTCCCATATATATATATATATATATATATATATTTTTTTTTTTTTTTTTTTTTTTTGAGTTGGAATCTCATTCTATCACCCAGACTGGAGTACAGCAGCACACTCACGGCCACCACAGCCTTGACCTGCTGGGCTCAGACGATCCTTCCACCTCAGCCTTCCAAGTAGCTGGTACCGCAGATGCGTGCTACCACGCCTGGCTTATTTTTTGATCTTTTTGTAGCGATGAGGTCTCACCAAGTTACCCAGGCTGGTCTTGAACTTTGAGCTTAGGCAATCCTCTCGCCTTGGCCTCCCCAAGGGCTGGGATTACAGGCTTGAGCCATCGTGCCCAGTCATTTCCCCAATATTTAAAACAAATTTCTCAACCATTTTTGAGGGTTTAAAATGGGCTTTTGTATTTGAACATATCACTTCTTTGAGTGCACAATGAAGAGGAATATATCATTGAACTCCTGACCTTGTCACCAGCTATTTTAAGCTAAATTTTTATGTCTATAATCACAAACCTACTGGTTGGACTTAAAAGTGTACACAGCACTAATCACCAGCAATGCTGCCTAACACCCATGTCATACACACCCTCCTCATTTCCAGGGGGAATAATAAAGCCACTCTCAAAATGAGGTCAAGTTTAAGTCACAGAAATTAAAACAAGCAGCATTAAAACAGAAAAGCAGTCTTCTTCAATCACAGTTCAGGGCTTCCAGAAAAGAAAAACAGCTGAGAGTTATTACGTGAAACTCTGTGTAACATGAGAATGTAAATAAAACACTCATTCGTTCTTTTCTCTGGGCTGAAAAGCCCTTGCTCTGGTCCGAAACTTGAGACTTGTTTGAGGTCCTCTGTAATCCACATAATGAATTCATATTTGTTGAGCATCTACTATATACACCTCAATAACCATGTCTGTTTTCTATGTTTGCCTAAAGGAGGGTCAGGCTTTACATAGAATGTCTGCCAAGAACTGCCCAACACTATATGGATGTTTCATTAATTCAATATAAGGAATCCTTGTGTCTGCAGCATGTGCCATTCAATTCATCTTCACTAAAACCTTTATTTTTGCAATTTGTCTACACACACGTTTAAGGAGTGACTAGTTCCCTATTCTGCTATGGCATGTTACAGAGCTATGGAGCAGAAGAGAATCAACACACTGTGAGAGGCATCTATCTTACCAACAGAAATCTACCCCGAAGGTAGAGCAAAAGATGACCACGTAATAAAACGGAAAGACCACAAACATCTTACGGTTTCGCCTAGGACTGGGGTTGGTTTCATGTGCGTATGCCCCACACAACTTCTTAGACTGCATGGTTTAATAATCTGTTGCCAGCTTGAAATCCTTACTGCTTTTTTTCAAAGGGCGCCTGTACTTTCTTTTGCACTGAGCTCTGCAAATTACGTGACCAATCCTACGTAATGATGGTTTTAAATTATGACTTTACTGTGTGATATGTAAAAACTAAATATAAGTCTTAGCTTCTTCATCTGTAACAAAGGGATAATATGCAATTTATAAGGTTGGTGGGGATATTACATGAGATGTCATATGTGAAAGCAATAAGCATTGAGCCTGGAGGACCACAAAAGAGAGGGAAAATAAAACGGAGTTGAACAGTTCTCATTCTTCCTTCTAGGGATCTGAGACGTATACAAACTACCATAAATCAGACACCACCATATAATTAGATGTAGTTGAAATTTAAACTTTAATACTTACAACCCATATATCTGTGGTGCAATTTCTAATCTGTTCAAGTGCATGTAAAGCTCTATGTCATGCTTTTTCAGTAGGTGGTCCTGGATCTGGTTGACCTTAGTGACAATAGCAATCGTTGGACCCAAGTCCTGTGGTCTAGCAAAGGGGATGGGAGTCATCAGTGTTTCTTTCCCCTAAAAAACAGGAAAAATGGAACATGTGTTACTTAAATATGAAAGTAACAAATACTTGGACACCATTCATTAATTTAATTATCAGAGGGAGTCTAAATAAGGAACAAAAACTACATTCTCTCATGACAAATGCTTAAAATGTGGAGTTGTATGCTGGTCGTCATAGGGATGATGCACTTAGCAATGGCCAGAAAACACCTTCTCCAGTAGGGTTCACCTGGATTCCCTCAACCAGGTTCTTTGTGACATTAAGTTTTACAAGGAAGTTTTGGCTAGAGGGAGTGGTGGCCACTACGGTCTACTTGTCCACAGCCTGTTTATCTGATCAGTCATGGTACATAAATGGAAGATTTGGATGGAAAGGTATTCCATGTGGCATAGAGCTCAAACATAAAGAAAAAGTTAAAACAAACTTTTACTTAGAGCTCTCAAAACTATATTTATTTTTTAAAGTAGGAAATAAAGAAAACTAGTACTAGAAAGAACATGTTTTTTAATTGTTCTTTTGATAATAGCTGAGCAAAAAGATTTTAAAACACTCCAGACCAAAAGTAAAGCTGACTTAGAGAAATAAAATCTCTGCTCGTCAACTACATCTTCCCTTCCTGCTGCTCTCTGTCCCATATTAAGGGAGATCAGTCACTATCTCCTTGCATTGCTTTCACGTAAACATCAACTGCCCTCTCAGGTCTGATGGCTTCCCCTAGTAGATTATGCCCGACCCTTCTTTTGAGCTCCAGTCCTCAGCTTCTACCCTTCTCCATTGCTGGCATTTATAGTATCACTGTCGTGACCTGCCTACTCAGTTGACGTCTCTAGCTCAGTTTCTTCTTTCTGCTTCTCAAATGCACTGGCTTCATTGTCCACTTACATGCTATCCTCAACTGGTCTCAACCACACATAGTGCTTCAACCACTGCCCATTTCCCAAAGATTTCTCAGTCGCCATCCACATCCTAGAACTCTCAAGTGCCTCCGCAAATCCAAAGGCTGGCAGGAGTCCTAGACTGCCACACGTATCTTTAACTCAGCTCATGCTCTTCTGCTCAAAACATGCTCTTCCTTCACCATGCCCACCTCAGGCCAGCACCCACAGACCCCTGGTCTGCCAGCTTTAGCTCTGCAGGACCACCTGGGCCTGCCCCCTCTTCCATGCCCTGTCGTCACAACCCAGTGTGGCCCTTCTTTCTTTCTTCCTCACTGCCTCTGACTTAGTCTTGCTTTACAGGCTTCTTCTAAGTGCAAGGTGATGCACCTAAGACAGGGATGTGATGAGACCCAGCAGATCTCCTTCTCAAGCCTCTTTATCACCTTCACCTCCCACAACATAGAGAGCATTTCAGCTTCTCTAAGACCTTGAGGGCCCGCTGGCCTTTGCCCTCTCACATCTCCGAGGGCCCCAGGAGGCCAGGCTCTCACCTGGTGTTCTCTCCACAGCTTCTCCACTGAGGAGTTCTCACGCCTATCTAGAGATAGGGACCAAGTTCCAGGTCCTGTTTCTTTACTTTCCTCTCTGTTAGCACAGAATCCTTTACGACTTCTCGCCCCCTAAACTGTGAGTTTCCAAAAGGAAAAAGAAGGCGAAGCTCTTCAACAGGAGACCATACAGAAAGAAAAAAAAGAGGAAGTTCCACATAAGCCCAGCTACTAATTAGCTGGCTGAGAGATCAGAGGAGAGAAGGTAAAGGAAAATGTCCTGGAAGGTGATGTGTGGGTAGACGGGAGAACTTCCTGGAAGATCCATCTTTCAAAGTAATTTCAAGTCTTAGGAAGACATGCACCCTGTCATGCACAGTATGTGCCCTAGTGCCTTAACATTAAAAAAAAAAAAATGAGACCATGCTAATTTCTATGGTTCAATTAGTTCATATTAATTTATACAGGCAAATAAAACCTCTATATTATGGAAATTTATTATAAAAATAAATCCAACACATTTTTTCTGATTTTGTAATATCTTGCATTCTCTTCAAATGATAGAATACTTTAATTTAAAACAATCAACTCTTTAAAAAAAATTTTTGTACAAATTAATTTCAAATAATTTGGAATTCACGCTAATCGTAAGATACCATTTGTAGTCAAAATACATAGTTTACTTTGATTCCAAATATCCATTAAAAATGACCAACATTTTATGCATTTTGATCATGTAGTTTTTCTTCAGGGAAAACTTTGTGTGGCTAACTAAATATGAGGGAAGACCCCCCCAAAACATGAAATTATCTTTTGGAGGGTGAGCCCCTTGTGGCACACTCGGAATTTGTTCCTCTGACTCAAACAGTCAACCAAAGTTTTATTTGGAAGTTCTGAGAAGGTTCTGCCACAATGTGCGGAAGAAACATCCTGAGTTGTGGCAGATAAGTGGCTGGTTCTTCTTCCATAACAACGCACCTGCCCATACCACATTGAGTGCTCAGCAGTTGGTTTTTTTTGTTCTTTTTGTTGTTGTTGTTTTTTTACCAAAAATGGCATGACCCCTGTGCCCTACCCTCCCTATTCACCCAATCTCACCCTGAGCAACTTTTTTTTTCTTTGTTTCTCTGATTTAAAAGGTCCTCAAAGGGAAACAATTTGCTTATGTGGAAGAGGAAAAACAAAAAACGGCAGAAGCATCAAAAGGATTGAAACTGACCGTTCAAAAACGGGAGCCGTGGGGAAAGCCTCTTGAAGGGTGTATTAAAATGGAGATTGCTCTGACGGGAACTGAAGTTTAACGATGTAAGATTAAACACACAATTTTTAATAAATAGATTCTGGGTTTGGGGGGCCCCCTTTGTACTAATCAATGAGGGGGCGGAAGCAGAAGGTTGGTAACAATCACATGAAAAAACCAATCACTGCGCCTCCTCATCTTCTAAGAGGCTTGGGTAAATACACTTCTACAGAATATAAGCATGAGAGAGAAAATGGATCCTAAACTGACCTGTCTGAAAAATATTTAACGAAATCATATGATAAACCTCCACTTTGATGAGCTGTCATTAATCAACAGCATAGGTGGTCCACATGATAAAATTAATGTGAAATATTCACTTATCTTTAGGATTTCTTATCATAACAAATAATGCTATTTGCATCTAACAGATATGATCAAATGGGACCGTTACAACTATCTATTACCCCCCAAAATCTTTCTAACCATTTATTACAGTAGGACTTAGAATGTGGTCTGCAGATCAGAGTCAGTGTACAAACTGGTCAGGAATGCAGCAAGACCATGACTTTGTGCCATAATACAAACCAACCCACTGCCTTCCTGCATCCAGAAAGTCTTACTAATAAAAACATGTCTGCTGAACTAGGCAGTACGCACAGTGATACAGCTGAATTTTCAAAGGAACTAGAATAACTCAGAGTTGGAGTTGTATATTAGTTTCCAGGGCTTATTTTAAAAAGGTAACAGAATCATGAAACAATAAAAAGGGGTGGATGAAAAGGAACCCCTAAGACATGCTTTTAAGGAATATACTATTCACTAATACATGCAAGTATCATGAACATTGAAAAGGAACATCAACTGTTTCTTGATAATATTAATGCCTTTCTTTGTATTTTCTCAGTCACTTTCATGAATTTGACTCAATAATATCAACAAGAACTAAAGGTAAAACTAAGAAATAGTAACCCTCACATTTTAGTCCTTGAGTTTTTCAGATACCGAACTCACTTAAAAATGCAAAATGATCACTGTGTGGAATGATCATGATATATGAAATGACCAGCATTCAACTGGATTCAAATACCCTCTGCTCAAATTGTGTTCATAAAAGTCTATGTCTTCAACAAATCACTTGTCAAGCACATAGACTTGTTCCAAAAATCGACAGTAGGTTGTCAAATATGCTTGACAACAGGTTTCACCTTTAGCAGCCCTCACGGGATGTAACATGTCGGTACATAAGGAAACACTTGATCACCTAGGGCAGGAGCTGAGACTTCAGGCTTTAAGGCCATGCAGTTGGTGCTGCAACTACTCACCCCACTACTGAAATGACCAAACAGTCACAGACAATAGGTAAACACGTAGGAACAGAATGCTCAATAAAACTTAATTGATAGGCACAGACATTTGAATTTCCTATTATTTTGACATGTTACGCAATACTATTATTCTTAGGATAATTTTCTAACCACTTAAAAATGGAAAGGGCATTCTGGACTCATAAGATGAACACAAACAAATGGAAGGCCAAATCTGGCCTGCGGGGAGTAGGTGGTCAAGCCCTGGCCTAGGCTAAAAACATAGGAAATATGAGTTGCCCAATTCATTTTTTAAGAAGTGGAATGAAGCGACTGAGTAATAAGGGTTTCTAATCAGAATGCAATAAATTATGCCATTACAAAGGAAACTAGCCACATTGGAAACAATATGCCAGATATTCTTAACAATATCCACTGCCACAACAATGTGCAACTTTTCCAATTTTGTGTCATACAATGAGATGACCATGATTTCTAGGATAGCATGTATGTTAGCTTAAAATGACAGTTAACTCATCAATTACCACTCCTAGTGATATACCAAGAGAACTGAAAAAAACATGTTCATGCAAAAGTCTGTACATAAATGTCCACAACATTATTCACAACAGCCCAAAGTGAAAGGAACCAAAGTGCCCATATCAAGTGGTGTATGAATAAACAAAATGTGGTATATCTATACAATGAAATATTATTCAGCCATAGAATGAAATACTGACACATGCTATAGCATGAATGAGCAGTGAAAGAAACCAGTCACAAAAGGCTCTATAGCATGTGATTCCAAATAGATGAGATATCCAGAATGGGTAAGTCCAGAGAGGCAGAAGGAGATCAGTGTTGCCATTTGATAGGAGAAGGGAATAGGGAGTGATTGTTACGGATATAGAGTTTCCTTGCGGGGTGACACAAATGTTTTGGAATTAGGTAGTGGGGATGTTGCCCACCTCAGTAAGTATACGAAAACCCACTAAAATGTATATTTTGAATAGGTAATGTTATAGTATGTGAATTATATAAAACAAAGAAATAGGGTTAAAATAGAAAATAAGAGAAAACGAGGGCAAAGGACACTGACGCTAAATGTGTGAATTCAACAGTGATGCATGAGTAAGAGTAAAATAAACCATTTCATACAGATTTTAGCAATGCATTTCAGCAACAACTCACTTGAATGGCAATGGAAAGTTTATAATATTTTTTTTAACTAAGCAGTTATACCAGTTTGATTAATTTCCATGCATATAAAAAGTTTCTATTTATTTATATGAAATCTGCCTTTGTATATCTGCCAATATTATTAGAAATATACTTAAGTCCCCAGGTTCAATCTTATTTCAGGGATATTTTCATATCCTCATTTTTGTTACAGCAATAGTAATGGCTATATATTATTCTCTGATTATATGCTGTTACTTACTGCAGTCATTAGTTCCCTTCATGCACTGATAAGATATGTACAGTAAGATTTACCTTTTGACCATCATGCTCAAAAGTTGAAAACCAAGGTTCAGCAGTTTCCATAAGTTGTGAGAACATCACACTAAAAATTAGAAAAATAATATGCTATGTTCAACTTTTATTAAAGTAATGATGGCATAAAAAATAAAAATAGTAAAGCTTTTGTACTTACTAGGCATCATGTTCCAGATACTCAGGATTCAGGAGAGTTTTCATTTCCTCACTTTAAAAGCAACACAAGCAATCAAAATGTGTAATTTTTCAACAAAGTGGCTACAGAATTTGTCTTATTCTACATTCAGAACTTTCATATAATGTACAAATGGAAAAAATTAGCCCTTTTTAATGAAAAGAGCAATTCCATTCACAGACGATACCCTTTCTTTTATAAAGAGCAAAAGCAAATTAGCTGCCTTGTCTGTGCCACAGTGAAGTAACTATCTAATTATTCCAAATAACAAATCTAGAATGTGACAATATATTCCTTCACTATGCTAGATCTAGAATAATCGATTACTCTATCATCTATCACTTGTCCAAAACAAAACAATTAGATAGACAGAGGTCAAATATACAACATCAAAACATCAATAATCATTTTCTTTAAATGGCTTTTATTTCTATTTTATTCTTAGCATCAATTAATCAGCAACAGCAACTCTTACAAGTCTATTTTAGTGTTGCTTTTGCTTTTCAAAAAGCATGAAGAAACAAATCCAACTCATCTCAAAACAATTTTCAATCATCTGTACTTTCCTGTAAATTGTACTCTGCATGCGTGTGCTTTTTTCCCGAGCCCCGTCTGTTTCAGAGAAACCAGCAAGGAAACAGGGTCCCCCTACTGTCCTTCACCCTCATGTTTCCGAATAACTGAAGCACACACAATTAAGACATGGTCACTCTTGTCGAGATCCAATAAACCAAGGGGAATTTAAAAAGCTCAGAGGAAACCTGAAAACACTCATCTACAAACTAGCAGACAAACATTAACTTAATGAAGGCCCAAATATATGCTCAGCAAATGGACAACTGCACTGGATTAATCCCGCTCGCCCGGATGAATCTGGGAACCACCATGCATGGCTTTCTGCTTCCCACACAGACAGGCGGGCTTGTGGAACACTCCCGACAAGCTCTTCTCCCAGAGCCCTTCTCGGCGGCCTCTCCGGCCCATGGGTTAGGGTCTGCACAGGCAGAACTGAGTTCTAACAATTGGCCCAAGTTAAATCCAACTATGATTATGTTACGTGCAGGAGAGAACAAATGAGTGTATCTCCAAAACACGAGAAGCAGCTTTATCTACAGACTGAGCTTCTTTGCGGCTTCACTCTCTTGCTCATCTGCTAAGCTGAGTCAAGCCTGGTGAGGAGAAATCGTCTCACAGATAAAATTCTCATTCAACTTGAAGTGAAAAATGGGCCATTAGAGGATGATCTACATGAATATTATCAATCACTAGCAGTGAGTCATTACAACAAAAATTTCCTCTTCTTGATCTTCCTTTGATATAGCCTTAAGATTTTCAAAGACATGATGATTCTGAATTTGTCCCAAAGCTGAACTGGTATTAGAACTCTTAAGTGGAATTAACAGTTAACTATGTAAAACACATAAAGTTTACAGCTCACAAAACTCAGAAGTACCTTCAGTTTAAAAGAGTTTGAGATTTAAAAAGTGATGACAGCGGGGACTGGAGAAACAGCGGGAGCCCGAATAAAAACTTGCCTGGGCTGTGCAGACTCGCTGGCATGCAGAAACGCCTGGTGGTCACAGTGAAGGGTGAAGACTACAGGCGCCAACAGCTCGTGCATGCCCTGGAACAGAAGAGCAAGGAAAGTGGAAGAGCCGGCGTGGAGGGCCCAGGAGTGGACAGCACGCGTGCACGCTCGGTCGAACGCGCCTTCAGCAACTCCCACTCCCAGGTCTCCATATTCCAAAGAAAAGCATTAAAACGGACAGCGACCAAATGAGATCGCACCCACCCTTAAAACTGATTCCAATTCAGCCACAGCAGGTATTCTTCCTTAAAACATGGAAAGCAGTTTCCTTTTAAATGACATGACAAACAACAAATTGGCATGGTAGACAACCTTGCACCTGTCAGTTGCTTCAAGATCCGTCCTCATAAATATGAATTTCACTTATGCAAATTATAATCATGAGCTACAGTGTAAAGATCTGCAGGAAGAAGGGCAACTAGGAACTGCAGACCAAGGAAATACATCCAGTGTTCTCATTATATAATGGCTCAAAGTTAGGATGTAGATTTAGGAAGAGTTGAAGTCATCTGGCTAGAAATGCTGGATAATACGAGAAACAATCTTCAGCAGGCACAACAGAAAATAAAGTTTTATAAACATGATTCACACAACCTGTTTAATCAGAAAGCCACCATAATTCTTTTCCATCTATTTCAGCTTCAATTTATTTAATGATTTCACCAGTACAGTTTTCCTCCTTATATTGGGATTCACCATGCATAGGAACAAAAAAGTACAAAATTAACTACTAAGCTATCTTTAAAAGGATACTGTAAACTGTTATTTATTCAATATTGTGGGGATATAAGGTATTTAAGGTATCTGGCATTAGTGATTAGCCTTGCTAATTGAGATTTTTTTCCCCCTTCAGCATCAAAAACTGTATTTTAGCAAGTGAAAAAAGATTAGATTCTTTCCTGCCTTTAAAAGTGAGCGAATTACTACTTTTCTTTTGCTTAAAGGAAAAGGATGCTCTTTTTAGGAGACAGGAGAAAAATGCCACCTTTCGAGGAAATAAAAATAAAACATGAGACACAGAGAGGAAGGAATTGTTTGCTGGTGGCTTCCCATATGGACACAGAGACACGTGGCCCGCTGCAGGGTCTACACACTGTGCTCTTAGGAAGCTAGTTGTTAACACAGAGATGATATGCATGCCAACTTGATCAGATCTCATTTATAAGTCATCATGAGACTTGAATTAAAAGGGTTTCATTACATTTTTATAAAAAGACTTATGATTCACTGACACTTTACTTGTGATTTAGGACAGACTGCCACACATCCATCATTTTCATCTTTACAAACAAACCTGGAAAAAACATCCCTTAGATGAACATGGAGACACCTAGAAAAAAGGATGTTACATGTTGCTCACTCTGCTTATTCTCTTGGAATAATCTGAAGCTACTCCAAAAAGAAAGTGCCATGATTGATTGATTGATTTACTGAGTCAGAGTCTCACTCTGTCGCCCAGGCTGGAGTGCAGTGGCACATTCATGGCTACCGCACCCTTGACCCATTGGGCTCAGGTGATCCTTTCCCCTCAGCCTTTCAAGTAGCTGGAACTACAGGCATGTGTGACCACACCCAGCTAATTTTTTTGATTTATTGTAGAGACAAGGTCTCACCAAGCTGCCCCAGGCTGGTCTCAAACCCTTGAGCTCAGGAAATTCTCTCGCCTCGGTCTCCCAAAGTGCTGGAAATACAGGCATGAGCCACCGCACCCAAAGTGCCATAACTGTAATCATCAAAGTAACAGGTACTTGTTAAACAAACAAATAAAAAACTATGAAAAAGCAAAAACAAAAAGAGGATAAGGAAAAGAAGGGAGGGAAGAAAGGCTAGCCAGTCACAAAACAACGAAAAAATGAAAAACCCTAAAAAGATAGTCTTGTGGTGATTTTCTTGCCTACTTCTGATGATTTCTTTAAGATAAAATCCTTGGAAATAGAATTTCTGGGTAAAAATGTCAAGATATTGATGTATACCATCAGACCATTCCCCAGAATGAATTCCCTCACTGCAGAATATAAAAATCACCCTCTCACACATCCTAACCTATTATATTTATCATTTTCAAAAAAGCTTGCCAAATTCCACAAATTGTTGTTACTATTTAAACGCTAGCAAAATTGACCTAAATAATTTTATTGGCCATTTTTATTTAATGGTTGTTCATTTTCTCCTGATGAACTATTTCCTTTCCCCGATAATATGCAATAAGTTGTTTTTTTAAACCAATTAAATACATTAATTCTTTGAAAGTTTGGTTACAAATATTTCCTACGTTTTTCACTTGTCTTTTAATTTTGAACACTATGGTATCTTATGTCATACTGACTTTATGCACTTTAAAATAGTACAATAACTCATCCTTCATGATTTCCTTTTTTGCTTTCAAGCCTAAAAAGATCTTCCTCGTCTTGAAATTAGGAAGAATATAGTTTCCTTTCTTTCAGCTAATTCTTCACACAACTGATATTAGTTTAAGTTTTTCCACAAAAATAAGTGTGTATTTTTTTCTCCAAAAGAACTAAACTAATTTATAATCATTCCATTTTCAATAAATTCAATCTATTCAATAAATAAAATAACCCATCTTCTCCTAAGAGTTCTGAAATGCTATCTTTTCTACAAACTGAATATTAAGCTTACTTTTTTTTCCCTGGGCTTTCACTTACACTCCACTGTTCCATATATTCTTCACAAAAACTGTATGGTTATACAAACTTGACCTTTAAAATATTCTAATGCTCCATGCTTTCTGCTCATTTTTTTTCAAATTTATACTGCCTATCTGAATTTCTTCTTCCATGTTATTTCAGTATCATTTAGGTTACATAAACTGGTAAACTAAACACTGAAATTTTTATGGGCACTGCATTAAAATTAACTTGAGGAAAACATTTTTAAGAACACCGGATTTTCCAGTTCAAAAGTTTATAAAACTGCAGAGTTATTGGGTTTTCTTGGTTGTTAGTGGTAAAGGCCTTTTGAAGGTGTCTTTTCCTCCCACAATATATTTTCTAACAATTACAGCCAGTTAAACAAGAGCGAGCTCTTGTCTGAATGCATCTCCCCCTGGTTTAATGTTCCCGTCCCCCTAGCTTCTGGCACTGCTTTCTCTTGATTCTCTGTTGGTTGAAGCATCGTTCGTCACCTGCGTACTGCAAAAACTAGCCAATGCCTGCATGTGCTGTGAGCCCAAACATGAAGGAAGCAGGCAAGCTCCTAACCTCAGCAGAGCCTACAGTGTGGAGCGGGAGCCGGACAGGCATAAGCAAGCAGGGAAGTCACTGCACAGCACCGTCCCTTGGGTGGACGAGGTCCATCCCCAGACCTCCCCGCGGGTGCTGCGGCCGTGAGTGGTTCTCAACTCTACGCATACTACTCTTTTTTCTATGCATAGTGACCTAGGATAAAGTTTGATTTATAAATTGGGCACTCTAAGAGATTAACAAGAAGAACAGAACAGCTATATCAGTATACTGTAACAAAAGTTCTGAGAAAATGGATTCTCTGTCTCAATATATCTAATTATACTGCACTCTGTTTTTGGACCACAGTCAACTGCGGGTAACTGAAACTGTAGAGTGAAACTGCAGGCAAAGGAGGACTACGAGGCTGGGTCTATAATCCCAGAACTTTGGGAGGCCAGGGCAGGAGGACTGCTTGAGCCCAGGAGTTCAAGGCCAGCCTGAACAACATAGCAAGACTTCATCTCTTAAAAGAAGAAAGTGGACTACTGCACAAGGACAAACTGTGACAAGTGGGGGGTAAGTATGTGTTTGTGTATAAACACAAACATACATAGACCTAGATACTACAGCAGGCCCAGCACAAGGAAGGTCCTCAATACACACTGACTGAATATTTACTGCTTAATGTATCAACATACTGAAAAGACTGAACTGCAGTATTAAAAAAGAATAGCACTAGATCATATTTCAAATAAAATAAAAATGTTCTTTGAAAAATGAAATTAAGGGTCCTCTGATAACAATTAAGTCAATTTTTTACAAGTCAGTTTTTACTTTCATCTATACTAAGGATGTTTTTTCAAATACCTGAAAGAGATTGTTGGTTTTGCTCTCAATTCTAGAGTAGTAAATCCTAATTAGTGATTACCAGCAGCAAGTATACCAACATCTTTAAAAGAGAACGATCCAGAAAGAATAAACATTAATGTAACATGCTGTAAGTTTAACGAAACATGACAAAAAATTAGACGTCAGTATAATTCTTGGCTCCCAAAATGAGTATTTTGCTTCCTTTATACTGTCAGCATTTCTGCTCACCTAAAACTTTTATCAGGGCTAGACTGTTAGTAGTCATGCCAATTGAAAATAAAGGTAACAAAGTTTCCTTCATCAACAGCCTGTAGGCTCACGAAATTGAACCTGTTCTTTTATCTGCCTGTGTTCATTTAGCCCACCAAGCAGTCTTTATTAAAGTGAAGGCATCAGGCAGTCAAAGTTCATTAATACCATTTATATAATCTCTGCAATTTCAATTAACTCAGCAAGACATTCTACTACATGATAACAGTCTCATTAATTCAATAAAATCCCATAACTATTAACAATATGGTCGATGTTAAACGGGGTGTCACCTAGTACAAAATAATAGCTTTAACAGCTTGTGATGAAACTCAAGTTTTTTTCTTAAATTTGATCTGGCTAAATATTCAGTCCTTCATTCTACAGTAAGGTATCATTCCTCTGTTTAAAAATATATATATATTCATATCCAATATCATATGATTTTAAACACGTACAAGGAATAATGAAACATTTTAAAGTGACACCCGGGAGTAAGCTAATAATACTTTTTTATTCGGTAGTTGGTAGGCTTTTTTCCAAATTATCAAGAATCTGATTTTCCACCTTCCTACATAGTCCTCAATACAAACGCGGTGGGTCACATACATCACACATGGTGGAATGGGCAGTTATTCTGTTTTTGTTTTTTGTCTGTGGAATCTCTGTTTTCATTATTTAAACAAAGACTTCATTAATCCTTTCTCTTTCTCTAAGAAAGAACAGAAAAACAGATATGTAACTTGGGATAATATTATCCTGACCTGATTGACTGTCATCCAGTCTTTTACCGTGAAGTATTTTCAAATGCTCGAAAGAGGAGAGGGAACAATGAGGAGGTAAGCTTCACAACTGAAGCCACCCCCAGGAGAAGGGAGCTGGATCCTTGATGAAGACTTGGAACCACAGATGCTAGGCGTCATGCTATGTGTATAAACAATACCCTATACAGTATAAGCCTTTGAACAAGGGCTCCTGTTCATTGTTTCCAAAAGCAGTCTACACCAACAGATTTTTTTTTCCTCCCAGTTCCCTTTTTGGTTTTTGGTCTTTAGACTGCGTATCTGACTTCTGGATAGGCTCTCCTGCTTGTGAAGGCCTTTACTACTCTGAAATTACATAAAAGTTTTCCTAAATCTTCCAGTATTTTTAAACATTTTCAGTTTTTACGCTTATATCTTTAGTCCATCTGGAATTTATTCTCCGTTTAAAGGTAAAATTTAATTTTTTTTCCAGATGGAAAGTCAAATATAGCAAGTCAGTATCATTTTTCCTATTTTATCATATTAGGATCCCATATATAATTAGACCTGCTACTAGGCTGTTCTACTGATCAGTTGGTCAATTCCCATTAATATATTAGTTTGATCATGAAAACTTTCCAGAAGTTTTAATAGTTCCCTTTGTCATTCTCCTTTCCCCCAAATTGTGTAGCAACTCCAACACACTTAATTATAAATGATATAATAACCATAACTACCAACAGAAACCTTTGGTAAACACTATATGTTAACTCTAAAAAGTAAGTATTATTATTATCCTCATATTAAAGATAACAAAATGAATAATTAAAGAAGTAAGTAAGTAAATTGTCTAAGATTGTGACGTTAGTAGATGGTGGAACTAAGATTCAAATAAAGTTATTTGAGTCTAGACTTAGTGCTTTTAACCACTAAGCCATATTATCTCCTTTAAAATAACTGTAAATTTTTTAGGCACCAAATTTAAAATGAATATATCTAGTTTTTGAAAAACACATATCAAACTGAGGTTATCATTGAATGACAATACATTTATATATTAATTTTGAAAGAAGTAATATTTTTACTTAAAGTCTCAGCTAAAACATTCTATCATTTCTTTATCCAACACTTGCTTTATCCTTTAACAACACTTATAGTTTTCTTCACACAGCTTTTGTATCATTATTGGTACATTTGTTTCTAAATACTTGATAGTTTAGGTTGTCATTATAAATGAGATACATTTTTTCATTCCCAATACTAAAAAGCTACTGTCAGCATATAATTAATATAAAGACATATTGCTAGTATTGAAAAATAAGAAAAAATTAGTTCCCTTGGTATGCTAAGTATACAATAATAAAAATGTATTATTTAGTATAACTGTAATGTGCCTTGTTTTACCATCTTTAAATCTATTAAGATTATTTCAAATTAAATACATTGTTTCTCCTATAAGCACTTTCTATTATAGTAAATTGAAGTTCAGTAGTCCTCCATTAGCTGTGTGTTATAAATTTTGATTGCTACAGAATTTAGGAATTTAGCTTGAATCCCCACTTAATATACATTTGGAAAAATACAGAGAAATATCCAACTGTGTGTATTCCTATTGGAACGCTATAAACTTAAATAGAAATGCTAGACTCAGCTTTATATATTAAATAATTTATACAATCTAGACTAAAATAAAACAATCCAATCATCTTTGCTTTAATGATGAGACGAGTCAAACAACAGGAGCATGAAGGAACTAAATATAACTTTCAAAAAATTTAAAGAAACTTTTTGAAGTCTTATTACTGGTAAGTTTCCAAGAGTAATGGGATACTTTATTATTTCTTACATGGCATGAGACATATTTATAAATGCTGTACTTAAAAATAATATTTATACATATACCTCTGAAAAGTTTTATTACTAGATTGGCTTCAAAGATGCTGTTTATAAACAAACTCCTAAAAGTTGAAAGAAAAGATTGAATGCCTTATAGAAGACAATTTGGTGGAATGTCTTGGAATGAGGAAGAAGCATATGTGCTTCAATGAGCTTTCTTTTCTCACCATGCAGCTGACAAGCAGCTCTCTGATTGCTTTAGCATTATGATACAACTTTGGATACAATAAAGGCTACATTATTGCTCTATCATTTGTCAAGCTGTATAGAAAATTTTGAGTCAATGGATGCCACCTGTAAGATATTTTCATTACCTGTTTATAAAGCAACTGCTCGTTTTCTCTAGCATAACAGAAAAGAACATCTGTAAGAATTTTTCTCACATTTTCTTGCTGGAAAAACTGCATTTCAGGAAACCTGAAAAAAGAAAACACAGGATTGAAACTAACACAGTTTCAAGCATCACCCTCAAATGCTCATCTCTAAGAGGTGCCAGGGGCTGTTTCAAGTTTTAGAACAAGCCTGTATTTGCCACGCAACTCATGCTGTTGGTGGGACTAAGAATGGGGTGAGGAAAAGGGAAATGATTACATCCCAGAGGACGATAACAACCTTCAACAACCAAACATTTCAAATTTCTTCACATACAGCACACACTTCATACATGTGGGAATACTCGTTTTTCAGCAAAACGAGTCATAGCCTACAAATCTGAGATGGGGGACTGCATTGTTTTGGCCCATTTGGCTTTTAGGACTAAAATGTGATCTTGTGAAAGCTCCCACTTTCTCCAAAAAATCATTTGTCATTGCTTTTTCCTGAGGTAAAATATCAGGATTTCAATGATTACATATGACCACGCTGTCAGTTTCATCTTTTATTTATTTATTTATTCATTTATTTTAGTTGGAGTCTCACTCCGTCGCCCAGGCTGGAGTACAGTGGCACACTCACGGCCACCCCAGCATCATTGAGGGTTATAGCGTCGACCTGCTGGGCTCCAGTGATCCTTCTGCCTCAGCCTTCCAAGTAGCCAGAACTACAGGCATGCACTACTATGCCCGGCTAATTTTTGATTTATTGTAGAGATGAGGTCTTGCCAAGTTTCCCAGGATGGTCTTTAATCCACGGGCTCAGGCAATCCACTCGTCTTGGCCTCCCAAAGTGCTGGGATTACAGGATGAGCCACCAAGCCCAGCCAGTTTCATCTTTTAAAATGTAGACTTCAGATGGAATAAAAGTTAATAAACGTTTCCTAAATTTTCTGTGGATCAAAAACTCTACCAGGTGCTTTGAGGCAATGTGAAATAGAAAAGGGGTAGAGAATCTGCTTGGAAAAAGTTTCAACAGTTGTTTATAAAGCCACAATACAGACTGTGGGAACCCAAAGGGCAAACCAACACAGAGCTATGAAGCTGTGAGGGCTGAGGGAATGTTGCCTAGGACAGACAGTCAACTGGATTGGCCACAGAGGTTACAGCAAGGACTCCCAGAAGAGGCACTTGGGATAGCAGTGGGAAAGATACTCCAATCGAAGGAAAGATAAGAAGACACAGAAGGCAGTGAGTCATTAGCAATCAGAAGGAAAAGAGAATCCCAGGAAGCTCTGCCATTTGGGAGGAGAGCAGGACAGAAGAAAAGATGGGGCAAGTCTGAAAAGAGCTTTGAAAGCTGAATTTACAATCAGAGAAACACAATATCATAAATCTACGTTTTTTAATAAGGATGTGATACAGAAAACAGAATCTGAGTAACTCTAAGCCGAATAAGCCTAAAGGAGCAGAAGGCTTACAGGAAGGAAGAAGACTGTAAAACCGTGAAGTGAAAGCAACAGGTCCAAGTAGAAAAGCCTGTGCTCAGACTCCCACTGCATACTCCCTAGCTCTGTAGCACCAAGTAGGTGACTGCTTGACTGCCTCATCTGTTACGCAGAAATAATACTGATCTTGTGACCAGGGCAAGACCATGGGAAAGCATCGAAAATGAAGTGCCTGACCAGCAGCGGACACTCAGGAGGGGCGAAAGAAGCAGTCTTGGCTAACAGTGACGGAGGGGACGAAGATGGGAGTTAGCTGGCTTTGGAATGAGAAAGTGAGAAAAAATGCAAGAGACTGGAGAGGAAGGTGGCCAGAGCATGGCGGCACGGGGCATTACAGAAACAAAAAATACTCTTCAACTTGACCTCCCCACAATGGCTCTTCTACTTCACAGGAGACTGACCTCCCCTTCCTCTTTCTGGAGACCTCGGCCGTTTGGCGCCTCACACTCACCCTCCCATGGATCCCTGTGAAAGCTACAGCTTTCTCTCCCGTCCAGGCTAGGATTTGGGATGACCCATGCTACTAAGCTTATTTTGTCTGATCCTAGTTTAAAATAAACTAAAGTCTATACTGTCTTCATCTGTTCGTCCGATTTTTGCGTGCAGTTCCCTTAGACATGCAATTGTTCCCAGACGCAGATTTTTTATCTTTTCTGTAGCAGCAAGGAAGCCTCCCTTTGGGGGGCCAGTAAACCACCTTAAGTGAGCAGGGCTACTTCACGTCTCTGCACCAGCCTTAATGTAATGACCTTTCCATAGGGTGACAAGACTGACTTCTAAAGGAGGAAAACATTAGCCTGAAGACAGATTCAGAGCAAGCATATGTCACAGAAGCCAAAGAAGCTCCATCAAGATGTCAAATGCACCGAAGTGTGAATGAAACACAAAAACTTTTTAAATGGCTTATTTGGGACAGGAGAAAGTTGCTAAAGCCCTTAGAAAGTCAAACTGATCAGGGGCCGGGCTCGGTGGCTCAGCCTGTAATCCCACACTTTGGAAGGCCGAGGTGAGTGGATTGCCTGAGCCCGTGGGTTCGAGACCCTGGGCAACTTGGCGAGACCTCATCTCTATAATAAATCAAAAAATTAACCGGGTGTGGTAGCACGTGCCTGTAGTTCCAGCTACTTGGGAGGCTGAGGCGCAAGGATTGCCGGAGCCCAGCAGGACGAGGCTGTAGTGGCCGGGAGCGTGCCACTGCACTCCAGTCTGAGCGACAGAGTGAGACTCCGACTCAAAAAAAAAAAAAAGAAAGTCAAACTGATCAGGATGAAAGACAGCTAAGTAATTAATAAATAAATGGGCATAGAGAAATTTATTGGGTAACCTTGGCCATTAAGGCAAGAAAAGAACAGTCCTGTTAGAGGCGAAGCTTTGTCTCCTCCTTCCTCAGTACATGACTTAACTGTAGCCCTGTCTTTAGTGGCTTCCATGCCCAGAGCTTCGGATCATTGGGCTTCACAATTTTGTATGTCCTCTGCCTTACCTAGTGTGTGGAAATTTTCCCAAATTATGTGTAGCTGTTACAATCTAAATGGATGCTGGAAGAAAGTACTAAAAGCTGCAGCATTCACTTTGAACAAATATTCATAAACTACATAGTAAGTTTAATATCTAAATACTAAAAATGTAAATTATAGCATACACCAATTCATGGTTTCATTTAAATGCATACTAACTACTTGCAAAATTAAAAACTAAAGATCTCCGAGAATTAAATTGCAGGTAGACAACTGCAGGTAGACAATTGCCCACTCTTAGCAAACATACAATCAAATGAAAACGTGCATTAGGCAGACACAGCATATCTATGCCACAGCACACCACCTACGACTCCACTCTCCAATGCCGAAGTGTGAATCTGTGAGGCTTCATGATGTTCTCTGTACCAGAAAAGTATGACCTGTTCTTTAAATTCCGATGAAGAATTCAGCACATCAAATAAGGTAGAAAGATACAGGAAAGCTAGGAAAAGGAGTAAAGTTTATGCTATTTCAGAAGCTGGAAAAAGAACTGAAATTCAGAGAAGTTTTGAGCTGAAAGTCTTTGGAGATTATCCAGCGTAACTCAGAGATTAACAGGCAAAGAGACTGAAGCACCGAGAACTTGACACCTGTGCCAGCGTATCTGGGTAGTGAGCAGAGCAGCAGTCCTTTCCAACTGCTTCCCTAATCAGCTCCAAATGAATTCAAGAATGCATTTAGGTTAAATTCCATGACTGTAGAGTTACACAGAAGAACCTAGCTCGGAAGGTTGACGAATATACCTGAACAGTAACATATCCCCTACAAAAAATACATGACTGTCATGTTATCAGGATTCAATCGAGAAGGCATTACATTCATAGGAATCAGAAAAGTACACCGAGCAGCATTCCCAGGAATAGTAATAATCTGGTTTTAATGATGTGCTGCTTCAGAATAGCTTCCCTACCACCTATGACGATTCTAGGCTTTTTTTAAAATTTTTTTTTTTTAACCCCATGCCAACTGGTGTTGATTCAAGATAGACAAAGTAATTTAAACATCAGTCTAACCCAAACATCATTGCAAAGGCAAATTCGTTTTTGAAACAGTAAAAAAAACAGAATACTGACTCACACTAGCTTCAACAATCATTCAAATTTTGAAAAATCAACAATGACTACAGTTTCATGCAGAAATAGAAACAGCAGTAATGTCTGGAAAGATGAGTTGGAGAAACAAATTTAGAATTAATAACTGTACAAGTTCACAATGCACTCCACCCACAATACCTGAGAGAAAAATAAAAGGGAGGGAAAAAATCATGCTACAGTAAGACCCCTACACACAAATCTTCAAGTTGCAAACTTTCAAAGATGCGAACGTGTATTTGGGCGTCCAATCACATAAGTTAGTTCACATGTCTGGCATACATTGCCTTGCATGTGCATCCTCTACGCATGATTGTGCTTTTGCATGCTTCACCGTCTAGTACTGTGTAGAGTACAGTAGTGCAGTATCTTTATTTCAAGGCCAGGATGTCTGGAAGCAAGCGTAAGAGTGACGGTGATGTAGCTGGTATAGCCTATTGTGTTAGTTGGGTGCTGAGGCTAACTTGGTTGGACTTACAAACAAACTAGACTTATGAACACTCACTTGGAATGGAACTCGCTCACATGCAGGAGGCTTACCATAAATACGAAATGGAGGTAAATTGTGTTATTATCATAAACTGAAAGTCCAAGAGAAGTTATTCCTGCATTTGGCCAGAAAAGAAAAACAGAGATGTAAAATAGGAGAAAGTAGAACTCTAAAAATAGAGAGGAATAGGAAAGAGAGAGTAAAATGTTCCAGATGAAATTTAGACTAAAACGGTGTAAGATTTTTACTTTAGGGAAAAAAGTGACACTTCAGTTTTAACTCAATTGATCAATATTTAAAGTGCAGCATTCTCAGATGTGTGAAGAAACTACATTTAATCAAATTTTATATAGTACAAAATAACAGCAAGAACTATCATAAAAGTTTGGGATGGCACTTTGTTTTCTATCTTGAAATAAGCCAAAATTGGTATGCATCATCCTTTTAAGTTTTAAACATCCTTCACTATGGAAAATTTAAGCACTTAGAAGCAAGAGACAGTGGTATACTGAACCCCACCCCCGCCCATCACCTAGCTTCATTACCAGTCACTTCTTGTTTTACACACCTTCCTTCCCCAATCCTGCATTATTTTTGAAACTAATCCTGGCCATCATACATCTATAAATATTGCAATGCATATCTCTAAAAGATAAGCACTCTTTGCAAACATAACCATAGTCCCATTATAGCACTACTAATAAAAATAATAATCCATTAACTTAATTTAACATCCAGTCAGCGTTCACATTCCTGTGACTGTCTAAACATTTTTAACACTTTGTTCAAGATTCAAGACATACTTGTTCATATATTGCAATTTGTTACTCTAACTCTTAAGATTCTTTTACTCTATAGATTTGTTCTTCCTGTTATTTTTTCTTGCAATGCGTTAAAGAAAGCAGATTCTTTGTAATGAGGAGATTGAATTTCACTTATTGTATCTTCATTGTGGTGTAAACACTTTTCTTCCCTCTGTATTTCCTACAAAATGGTAGACTAGAGACTTTATCTCAGATTCAAATTTTCGACAAGATTCTTCATAGGTCGTATGATGATTTGAGAACATCTTTGTAGATTCTTTGTCACTCCTCCCATAAATGGTGGAGTCTAATTCCCTCCCTTTGAATATATGCTGGCCTTAGTGATCAGCATCCTATACACTAAATGTGTCAGTGATGCTATCACACAGCTTCTGTCAGGCTCTCTCCCTGGACACATTGTCAGAAGCATGCACCACACTGTAAGTAAGCCAAGCAGCTGTATATTAAAAACAAACAAACAAAAAACACACGAGGAGGTGTTCTATTCACAGCGGGAAGCCAGCCTCAACACCAGAGCGGGCAGTGTGCGAGTCTTAGCCTTCCAGACAACAACTTGTGGAACAGAGATGAGCCATCCTGCTGAACCCTGGCCAAGCATCAACAAAATAAATTCTGTTTTTAAGCTTTGGGGTAGTTGATGGTACAACAGCTGGGCAGTTTGTGCTATGCAATTACTTCATCAAGAGGCACGTGATGTTAGCTTATCTCTTTTTTGTCATGCTAGTAACTACTTATGGCCATTGCCTAAATCTATAATTGATTACAGGCCTAAAATGATAAATCTATAATTCTATTTTTTATTACCTAAAATAGTCGTAAAACAAAAAATTCTCCATCGATTTTTAGTTATCCTGAAGTACAAGTCACAATTTTAAAAAATCTTGTTGATTCGCATTACATCGGTTCACGGTTACTTGCTGTGGGACATCTGGCCGCACGAAGGTCTGTTCATGGTCAAATGGACACTAATTCTATCAAAAGTGTTTACAGCAACTACACCATTGTATATGCCGTCTGGGCATCTTCTCACGTGACTGCCGTGTATGGGAACAAATCGGAGTGTGGGATGGAGAGCCAGGCACCAGCCCCAGGGCCCCAGTGAAACAGGAACCCTGCTGCCTGGCGAGAGTGCACTGTATAGACATTAACGGGGAGAGGGTCTGTGGTGATACAGACAGTAACGGGAAGCAAGGCAAACACCTGGGCCATCTGTGATGTAGAGTTTCTCAGACAACAAAGAGACAAAAAGAATATTTCCTAAGTCAGAAAAGGGTTAAGAAAAGAGTAAAATGATAAAGGGCTTTGTCATCGCATTATAGTACACAATTAGGTAATTAGAAGTATTAAAACAGACAAAGCATTGGGCCCAGATGAAATACTGAAGAGGCAAGTATTCAATAAGATGCCCCAGGGGAAAAAACAAAGCCCTTGGTGAGGGTTTATAATCATGCATCAGGACAAAGAGGCACGGAAGGACTTGAAGGAACAATAACCAATGCAAGCCCATATTTCAAAAGCAGAAAATCAAAACAAGTACTCATCCAAATTTTTAAATGAGCTGATGAGAACTCCCTAGAACACGATTACACACCAAAATAACTATCATACCTTACTGTGCTTTATTGTTGTGTTGAAGGAAAACTGAACAATCAAGCCAAGACCATAAAGAGGAACAACGTGATCAAGAATAAAAGGAGACACACTAAAAGACACCATTCTTGTTCTTCCTGTGTTCCCTTTTTGGTGATGATTTCACCATTTTCCCTAGTTGACCAAACCTGTTTCTCCTCCTTCCAGGCACACAGCCGGATTTAATTTCCCCGCTTTCTCTTCCGTTAGATGTGACCATGTGACTGAAGGCTAGCCAATGGAATGAGAAGGGAAGTTATGTGTGGTCACAAGATACGCCCCCCCTACTCCCCACCGGCAGGCCCCTGCACACACGTCCCCTTCCAGCTGGAAAGGACGAACTAGATCATGGCAGAGACCTGAGAAGCTCCATGTGGACTGCGGTGATTTCTACAATGTGTCTGTAAGTTCTTTCATTCTCACGGCACAAGAAAGACTTAGCTTCTGCCAGTCTCCCTTTCTTCCTGGGATCGCTTGACATTGAGAACATGTCCTCTGGAGGAGGACCCTTGAGCAGCACCAAGGAAAGATCCAAGAAGTGGAGCCAATGGGTCCCCAACGCTGATAAGCTATCAAGTGCCTGCAGCTTCAGGTAACATCTAACTGTAATCACACAAGATACTCCTACACCAGAAAGCTGCTTCCAAACTCCCGATCTGCAGCAACTACGAAATAATCAATGGTTACTGTTCTAAGCCAGTACGTTTAAGCTGACTTCTTACATAGCAAAAGATAACTAGTAGAGGTTTTGATGCCCAAAAACTGGGATGCTATTTAAAAAAACAAACACACACACACAATTTCCTAAAATATGTGTTTGCAATGATGGACAGAAGCCAGAAGGATCTTCAGGAGAGCAACAATGAAAAACCAGAGGGTATGAGAAAGACTGAGAGCAAAGGCAGACAGTCCACAAGGACACAGCCGGGCGGGCTTAGAAGAAAGTGAGGACAACATCGCAGACCCAGTGGGGAAATAACTCCTGAGCAGGCAGTGGCAGAAAGTCTGGAACAGGGCAGCCTCTGGTTATGCAGAAAACAGAACACGCTCCTAATAAATGTAGTGAACTAGCTCAGGAGACATGCAGGCAGAGTGCTGCAGGTGCTGCCTGGGTTTTTCACGCTACTTACTGCAGAATGAAGAAGAGAAAAACAAAACAAAACAAAGGAAGAGCTGGAAACACAAAGGTGCTAGAACTTGCTGGGTTTGAAAATAAGACGTTTTCTCATTCCCAGTCTCTCTAGTAAGCAAATGACATTCCCACACTGCTTCTGGGCAAAGATCAAACCTAAGACAAAGACAGAAAGACAAGATCTCAAGATGAAACCATGGTTGTGACTGCAAATCTCTTTAACCTCTCAGAAAGCTCTAGGACAATGCCCGAGAGAACCCCTAGTCAGGCGGAAGGCCCTCAGAAAGATGTGCAAAGCACACTGCACAAAGCTTCTGCAGCTGGAGGTCAGGGATGCCGCCAAACATCCATGACTGCACATAACAGCCTCTCAAAACAAGTCACTGGTCCAAAATGTCCTGATGCCCAAGACTGAAAAAACCTGCATCTGACTACACGAGGCCAGAAGCAGAAACAACGGCTACTGACTGAGGCTCCACCACTTTTCGAGTAAGATCTGAGATACCAGTTCGTTTACAGATCTGTCCCGTTTGCCTTACAGAATGCTTTGCACGCTGAAGGCATGTAATAAATGTTTCTTAAATTGAAGAAGGCCTCAACCTAGGCAAACAAGATTAGCATAAAGTATGGATAGTGACATGAACAGACCCTGAACATTTACCATCATACAAGAAGAAGGGGATTGGCAGTAGAGGGCCACTGCGGGGGTGGGTAGGAAGGGTGTGGAGGGGAGCACACGACATCCATACGGGGACCTGATCTCCAACCAGGTAAAGTGGGCACCAAAGGGAGACCCAGACTTCACCTGTATGATGACCCCCTTGTATACCTAAATCTGAATTGTACCTCACATCTTTAAAATAAAAAAAATAATAAAAAACTTCTGAAAAGTACTGAGGAGTGGAGAGAGCTGAAGTCCCAGGTTCAGTTTCCATTTTGGCCACTAACAGTTGCATTTGCTTATTCATATCCTATTCTTTATGAGCTTCCACTTTTCACCTTTGCGAAATAAAGGACTTAATCAGATTCATGACACAAATGCTTGTAATGGGTGCCAGGTACTAAGGAACATGAAGATGCAAAACATAAGAACTTAGAACTCAAGAAAATCTAGGAGAGAAAATACAGATTTTACAGATAATTTTAAAAGATAGTAATAACAACAAAATATGCATTTATATTAAAGAACAGAAGAGGCAGTCTTGTCTTTATTAGAATCTTCAACTTCTAGAACAGTAGCTGGCACACAGTAATTTCTCAAGTAGCATTTGTTGAATGAATAAATATACCTCCAAACCTGTAAACAGCCAAACCAATAAAAAAGGAAAATCAAGTCTATGAACTCAGGACTGGGGATGTGAAGGAACGCAGAAGGAAAGTCTGAGCAGATTCTGCTGTCTTCAGTTGATTTTGCAAGTAATAAAGAGAAGAAGGACATGCAGATTTATTATTCGATCAACATGAAGTGAATACTGATTTTTTTAAGTCAAAGAAAAAAAACTAGTTAATCTATTATGATGACAGTGGGTAGGATTCAGTCCAAGAAAACAGCAGAAAAATCTCCACGAGTCCCTCAAGAAAGGTGGGAGTCTGAAACCACAGCATAGTTGAGAAGATTCAGCAGAGGTGCAGGGGTGACAGGATCCGTGGGGGAGGGAAGGGGCAGAAGTGATAGGATCTATGGGGAAAGGAGGGACAGGAATGATGGGATCCATGGGGAGGGCAGGGGCTGGGATGACCGGATCCATGGGGGAGGGAAGGAGCAGAAGTGATAGGATCCATGGGGGAGGGGGGGCAGGAATGATGGGATCCATGGGAGGAGCAGGGATGAATGGATCCATGGGGAGGGAGGGGCAGGCGTCATGGGATCCATAGGGAGGGCAGTGGCAGGCGTGACAGGATCCACTGGGAGGGTAGGGGCAGGGGCGATAGGAACATGGGGGAGGGAGGGGCAGGAATGATGGGATATATGGGAGGGGGAGGGGCAGGGGCAGGGGTGACAGGATCCACTGGGAGGGCAGGGGCTGCAGGCAGAAGGCGGGTCTGTCACCATCCAAGTCCAGATTTCATCTTTGTTACCACGTGCCTCAGGCACATCACATGTTCTTTACCCCACTGCCTGCACTCCTCCAAAAAAAAAAAAAAGAAAAAAAAAAAACCCAAACAAAAAAGCTTTCTGCTCCCACCAAAAAGGAGAAAAATTAGGAAAACAATATTCAGGTAGATGAGCATACTGTGCATGCATGTTAAGTGCAGAACTATGTCACAAATACACACTTTACTTTGCAGGGCTTCAACAATTAAGAAGAAAATTAAAAGAAATTCCCAACATTTCCCCTGGAATCCCAAGCAGCTTCAATTCCAGATGGGCCTGAGCATTCTGAAAAGGCTGGGCTACATGACCCAACAGGCGAGGCCAACTGGGAATATCTCAGAATGGGATATTACTTTACCATGCACCACACTTTACTTTTTAACCTCATAACCATACAAACCCACAGCTATATACACATAGTCCCAGAAAACCTACTTAGAACAAAGAGCATCTAAAAAGCAAAGCTCCACTGGTCAGTTGGGAGAGCACAGTGTGCAGCCTCAGGCTCCACAGCGCCTGAAGCCGTGGAGGCCAGGAGCACCGCGAAGCATGGGAGCACTACAACTGCATGTTCTGCAGCCAATAAATCTGTATTTTCATGCAAATACTGAAAAAAATCGTTAAGTTTTTTAAAATCTCATAAATTAGAATAAATATGTGCTAAGAATCTGCATGCTTAAATCAAACAAAAATGGGAAAAATACACTTTAAAACAGAAGCAATGGCGGAAAACGCATTTCTAAATATATAAATTACACGGCAATTATTTTGTTTTTACCTTAAGTGTCAAATAAGGGAGGACTACAGGCCATTTGACAGAAGAATTCTTTCTCATGTTCCTGAAAATCTGTTTTCCCCTCTTTAATATTTAAGAAACACACACACAGGTTGCCGACAACTCTTAGAGAGCGGCTTGTGTTGTAGTTTTCACGTTCTCGGCTGTGAACAAGTGCATATGTGAGGGCTGGTCGTGCATGCACAAGCATGTACTCTGCCTGCATTGAATAGAACCACAACACAACACCACGCACATCCACTCATTCATGTGTGCCTGCAGTCCACCTCGAGGAGATGGCAAATATAAATACAAGCTGCTATTTTGGTGTGATCACAAGAATATGGCAGCTTGTATTTTTTTTTTTCTCTTTAACATTTTAACACTGGGCAGATTGTCGGCATTAACACACACCAAAATCAATTCTGCTCTGCAATTGCTTGTAAAATCTTTCTTCCCTGAGGAATTTGTTTTTTATTTAAATAAAAAATGGGCTTGGAGGAAACTATGTATTAGGACATCTTAACTTTGTAAAGTGTGACAGTCAATGGCCCAAAGTGCTGAGAGTATTTCTTACAAAATGGGAACCTAGGAAAATGATCTTTAAATTAAAAAAAAAAAAAAATCAGTAAACTAACTCTGTGAAATCACTTTTGTATATCATTAATGTAGAAAAAAATTTCAAAAATGATCTAGTTTACACCCACATACTACAATATAAGTACACTTAACCAAAAACTTAGATAAGACTTATATACTATGCACATTCATAGAGTTTTCTTAAGGGGAGAGGGAAAAAAAAGTAAATATTTAGCACAAACCATATCTAAAAGTTCACCATGAATAAAAAATTCAACGCAGACATTTACATCATATACTACACAAAAATGTAACAATAATCATCTATGCAATACTGTCCAGTAGAACTGTCTGTAATAATGGAAATGTCCTATATATGTGCTGTCCAATACAGTAGCCAGTAGCAGTTGAATGTGCTATTGTGAATGAACTAAGTTTTTAATTGTATTGAACTTTATTTTAAATTTATTTTTTTACTTTTTGAGTCACTCTATCGCCCAGGCTGGAGTACAATGACACGCCACCCCAGAGTCAACCTGCTGAGCTCAGGTGATCCTTCCACTTCAGCCTTCCAAGTATCTGGAACTACAGGCACGCACTACCACACCTGGCTCATTTTGTGATTTACTGTAGAGACAAGGTCTCACCAAGTTGCCCAGGCTGGTCTCGAACCCCTGGGCTCAGGCAATCCTCTCGCCTCGGCCTCCCAAAGTGCTGAGACTACAGGCTTGAGCTACTGTGCCTGGCCTATTTTAAATTAAAATAACCACATGTGCCTGGTGTCTACCAAACTGTACAGCACACAGCTATAATTATAAAAAATGTTTAGCAATTATTAATAAATCAACAAAATATCAAACAGGACTCAAGAAAAAACTAAGGAGATGAAGTCTGCTTAAAGAGATGATGTTTGAAGGGTGACTCACATCTAAACTATTAACAAAAGGAGGCATTAAATGAGAAAGTTGTATCTTTAAAAATCTGACCATATCATGGAGATTCAAGTGGGAAACAAAGAAATTAGCCGATGAATGAGCTACCTAAAATGTTCACTGCAATCACTAGAAACACTAAAGATCAAAAACTGGAGATGATGACAGCATATCCAACAGACAGTCAGGTAAACTTTTCAATATGCTCAAAGTTACAATGACAAAAGTAAGTTACAGAATTTTACTCATTTAATTCAAGGGAGAAGGAGAACACGTTTGAAGAAAAGATGAGACTGTTTGGCAACAGCTTATAAGTATGTTAATCTGCAAATGATGTTATAGATGCTGTGCATATATTTTTAGAATAGACCTTGATAGACCAAATAACAGACTTCTTTGGCATCTAATATGGAAATGATATTTTATCCTGAACTCATCATTTCCTATCATTTTAAATAATGCTGAATTTCATTTAATGTTAGAGCTTTTGAAATATGGCAAAATTCGTTCCGAACAGACAATTCAAGTTCTAAATTAGCACTGTTGCAAATGGAAGTTCCTTGATTTACCATTTGATTACCAGTTGTTTCAGTAATAAAAATGGGAATAGTAACAACCTCATTAGGTTGAGGTAAGGAACAATTAATTGAAATGAATGCAAAATCTTTGAGGCAAAAAAGGGTTAGTGACACAAGAGAATATTAAAATTAGTTGAAGGGGGAGATAATATTTAATACGTACACAGTGACACATCCAGATCAAATAAATTCAATAACGATGGCAAAAATACAGATAATGTAATCAAATTATTTTGTTTAAACTTAAACTAGAAGGTTGACGATAGTATTTTTGTAAAGTGTGCTTATGTCTCTGAAGGCTTAAAAGATGCTAGAGATAATTACTAAAATTGAACAACACTAATCATCAGCAGTAAGATTCACAATCAATGATCATTCATTAAGCATCAACTTGGCTATGCACGGCCAGACAAAAACAAGCTGAGGTCCATGCCCACAAGGGGCCTACCATCAGACCTGAGAGACGAGGCCCAGGTAACACAAGAGCTCAGGTCCACGCCCACCAGGGGGTCCGCCATCAGGCCTGAGAGATGAGGTCTGATTAGCATAAGAGCATCTATACACATTGCAGCCGTCATGGCGCCAGCCATATCTCACTGTCACTTTTTTCCTGCTTTCTCTGTTGGACTTTGAGTTTCTCAAGGATCCGTGTCATACTTAGCTTGGCACACTGAGGAGATTAAAATGGAAGTACTGAGTACATTGACAGAAGGACCTAAAGACATGTAAGACCAAACAAAATTAAATAATATCATTAAGAAGTTATTAAGAAAACCCTCCAGAACACAGAATAGGCACAGCTGATTCAGCTTTCCAGTGGTAAGACTGGCAAATGCTTCATGACCTCAGGTCATGAACTCAGGCCTCGGAGGAGGAGTTGTCAGGAACCTAACAGGAATCAGTGGGGGAAGCAGCATTCCTGTGCTTACCTCCTTTCAGAGGTAAGCACAGAAAGTCCAAAGCATGGAAAAAGGAAGAATAACGCCAGACGCTCTGGTTGAAGGGGAGCTGAGTGTCAGGAAAGCTGAGTAAATCCATTCTTCTGCAGACCACAGGGAGTCATAGAAGGTCTGGGCAAGCAAACAGCCATGACAGGACTGGAAGCGAAAAGACACTAGATCCAAAGAGAACAGTTAGCCATCTAAGAGACTGTAGGCTGGAGGTAAAAAGGACCTGAAGAGGGGCAGTAAGAGCTGAGGAACGTGAGAAAGTCCCACGCAGTAAAACAGAAAATATATTTAAAACAGAAAATGTACATCTCCACCCATCCATGCCTGTCTCTCCTACATCCCTACCGTGACTTGACCTGGACACTGCCAGCCTCCTCACTGCTTTCCAGGTCCCTCTGTCACTCCACCCTCACTCGCTGCATGGCAGCCACGATCTGTTTAGAGTTCACACCCCTGCTCGGTACCCTCCAACAGCTTCCCACTGAATTAAAACGAAGTCCAGACTTCTTCCTGAGGCCTACAAGACCCTCTGGCTTTTGCTGTCCTCTCAGCTTTGTCTTTACACCTCCTGGATGCAGCCATGCCTGCCTTCTTTTTGTTCCTCTAGGCACTGAGCTCATTTTCATTAGGGAAGGAGCACTGGCTGCTCCCTCTGCCTGGAGTGTTCTTCGCATAGCTGGCCTTTAAACTTTTTTCACATCTCAGCTCACATGTCGTCTTCTCTGAGACAGCTCTGCTGCTCCCTGTTCCTAGAATGGCCATCCTGCTGGCCCTTGTCCCTCTAACTAGCCTTCACCCTGCTTTATACTTCAGGGCACTTGTCACCCTACTACTTATCCTCCTTGTTCATACAGGCTTGCTGTCTCACACCCTGAAATTCACATCCTGTGATACCAGGTCCCCGACTGTGTTGTTCACCAATCCACTCCCCCCAATGCCAAGAGCAAGCCTGAACACAGCAGACACTCAACATGGATTTTTTACAAAGCCAAAATTATTATCGCAGAGGCTAGTGAACAAGCAATGCTGCATCATCTTCTCCAAGCTGTACTTCTTTTCTTTTCCTGTTGTATTATGAACCACCTCACAGACTGGACTGAAAAAACGCAGATTTTAGATGGTGTGGTATCTTATCAAGATGCAAAGCAGCAAAATTATACAAGGTATTCCACTTTTGCTGTAAAATAATTTGGTGGCCTTAAAATAAGACTGATCAGCTTATCCTACAAGCGAAGTTATATTTGCCACAAAATTTATACAGAAATGGCAAGGAAAGCAGTGGCTCACTCCTGTACTTTGAGAACACTTTGGGAGACCAAGGCAGGAAGATTGCTTCAGCCCAGAAGTTCGAGACCACCCTAGGCAACACAGTGTGACCCCATCTCGACAAAACCAAAAATTAACTAGGTGGTGGATGCATGCATGTAGTCCCAGCTACTCAGGTGGCTGAGATAGAGGGATAGCCAGAGCCCAGGAGGTGAAGGATGTGGTGAGCTGTGATCGTGCCACTGCACTCCAGCCTGGTGATACAGTGAGACTCTCACTCTAAAAGAGGAGAAAGAGAGAGAAAGTAAAGGGCAAGGAGAGGTGCGCTAAATGAGAGAGCCGTGGGAGACCTTCAGGAGAAGGAGATGTGGAACCTTCCCTCCCTGTGCTATGAGCCCCAGGTCTGGCTGCCTCCCTTGAATATCTGGTTTGCCTTTTTAATTAAAATATGCCATAGGAGATAAATTTTAGGGGAAAAAAATTCACTCTAAATATGTGTCTGTGTGTATTTTGTATTTTTAAAAGAAAAATACATAGAAAATATAAAAGCTCTCAAGTACTAACACTTTCTTACATAACAAAGCAGAAATGTCTAAGCTAAACAACCAGAACAGTGTACAAGCTCCCACACCACTTCCTGTTTGACATGGCTATCTGAGTTTTCTTTTCTCCCTTTCTTGCTATTTCCTTGAACCAATCTGGCCCCCAAGGGTTCCAGCTGTGACTGTATTAGTGCCTCAGCCCCTCCATTTTCATTTGCTATCTGTAGAGAGTTATTATAATCCTGCTCAGATAGAGCAATCTGAAGTTGTCAAGTGTCTTAAGACGACTGCCTAGCACTGTTTTAAAAAGATGACTTACTCCTTGGTTAGCAGTGTCTACTGCACATTTTATTTTTCAGAGACCTGTTACACTACCACTGACTTCCCACCTACCTGCTTAAATGATTAACGAGGAAATTCCTTCCTTTGTTTTACTTAAGGATTTATTGAGTGCCTCCCCTGTGCCAGCACAATGCTCCTCCACCTTCTGCACCTACATACTAGAAATCAAGCACTACCAGTCAACATCTCTGGGAGTAGCTTCCTCATAAAAATAGGCTACTCCAGAGTTGCATGAATAACTCAGGCTAGCAAAAGTGGTCCCCTGCCTCCCAACCCACACCCACTACCACCACCAGTTATCAGCAGTTTTGCTGTACTCTGAACCCATGATGGCTCTGAATTCTTTTCATTTTAAAATAGAAAATCTTATTCGTTAAACACGTAGTGCAACCTTAACTGCAGTCCACGTCGCCTCACCATTCAGTGTTTGGCGCATGGAAAGAGATAAGCGTCAGAGGCCAGAGGCCTTGACATTGTACCAGATGAAGCAGGAACTGAACGAGGAGTGGAGTACGCAGGCAGAGCTGCAGAAGAGTTTGGGGGACACAGAGGAGCCCCACAACTGCTCTTACCTGGCTAATCCCAGATCCCAAGGATTACATCAAATTCACTGAAGTGTATATAATGGCTTACAGTTTGAAGTGAAAACCTATCTAACTTACTACCTTTACGACACATACTCATTAATCCACAAAAATCCTGTGAAGGTGGTTCCTGTTATCCCCGTTGTACAGAAGAGGAAGCTGAGAGGGAACTATGTTGAAAGTAACCTCCCTAAAATCACAGCGGATGGCAGCTAGGACACTCCCAGGATCTTCTGACAAAAAGTTCCATGTTCTCCTCCATGTATGACTCAGAAAGATGAGTCCCCGTATATTAAAGATATGGATATTAGCTTCATTTTCAGTGAGAGAATGGCAAATCCCGGGTAGACTGAGCAAAGGCGTTGTTTGCCACCCTAAACAGCTTCAGAAGGCAGAGAAGTATGGAGGGTCAGAACAACAGCTGTCACTTAAAAAGCAATTTGGTTAGAAAGGTCCAAATCCGTAAATCGAGGTAAAATTTTTCAAGAAATAACAAAACAATGACTACACAACATCACCTTACACAAATGCACATGACTTCAAATTGGAAACTGATAAAACTAACTAAATATTATTGTAAGATAATCAACATTATAAATACAATTTACTCAGAAAAAGGGAACATAGAAATCTGTACTGTAAGAACAGAAAGTAATCCTTATTTTCACAATTTAGTCCAAAAAAGTTTGCTATTAACACAAGTAGAAAACTACATTCAATTAAAACTCTCCTATAAATTTAGCATCTGCTGAAGTTACAAAAAGATAACACCTCTTTGAATTACTCAAAGTAACACATAAACAGTTCTACATACGTTCGTTTGACATCCTGTTCGATCATTGATCGAAGTTCCTTATCTTGGAAGAATTTGTTCCAAAGACTCTGAAAAAGAAGAACAACCTACTTAAAGTAACTTCACATTTTTGCTTGACTTTCATGATTTCCATTTAATAATGTAAGTGATTAAATTTACTTTTCTCTGAGTTAGCATTCAAATTGGAGGTAGGAAACCTGACAGTGGGATAATTTTTATTAAAATCAAGCTTTAGTTCAGAAACACATCCTTATTCTAACATCGATTTTCCCAGTTTGATACAACTGAATATGGTCAGCCCTCCTTACTTATGGGTTCCACATCCAAAGGTTCAACCAACTGTGGATCGAAAAATATTAGGAAAAAAACATGAAATTAGGAAAAGATTTTTAAAAATATAAAAATAAAACATGATAAAAATCAAAATAAAATATATTTTTAAAATAAAAAATAATACAAATCGGGGTCAAGCACGGTGGCTCACACTATAATCCCAGCACTTTGGGAGGCTGAAGTGGGAGGATCATTTGAGGCCAGGAGTTTGAAACAAGCCCAGGCAACGGAGTGAGACCTCGTCTCTACAAAAAATTCCAAAAATTAGCTGGACGTGGTGGTGCATGCCTGAAATCCCAGGTACTTGGAAGACCGAGGCAGGAAGATCGCTTGAGCTCAGGAGTTTAAGGTTACATGTGAGATATGACTGCACTCCAACCTGAGTGACAGAGCAAGACTCTGTCTCAAACAAACAAAAAAGCAAACAAACAAGCAATTAAATAAACAGTAATATAAAATTTAAAAACAACATAGCAAAACAACTTTTTATAGCATTTACGTTGTATTAGGCATTAGAAGTAATCTCAAAATGATCTGAAGTATAAGGGAGAATATACTTCATAGGTCATATGGAAATACCATGCCATTTTGTATAGGGGGTTTGAACATCTGCATATTTCAGCATCCATGGTAGCCATGGGGGTCCTGGAAGCAACCCCCACGGATACCGAGGGACGACTGTATATCCTTAACATTTCTATGATCTATCAAAAATGAAAGACACTTTTCACTGCTGTACACTACTGCCTACTATCCTATAATCACAAAAAGGTGCTTGGATTAAAGCAGGATCCACGGGCCAACTAACCTCAACTTCCCAATGCACTAAGAAAGATATGTAATATTTTCCATAAAGCTTGATTTTATAAGCCCGTAGGTTTTAATGCACTTTTGAAAATGTGCATTTAAGGGAAAGTTTTTAAAATTACTTAATATTTTATGCTCCTAAACCAAAGACTCTATTATACTTATTATATACATCAAAAAAAGGAAATGCTAACATTATGCATTAAATGGAAAAAAAATTTCAGTTCTCAGGTAAACAGACAAAAATTGGAGCAGCAATAATTGAAGGAAGTTGTATCATATCTCTGAAGTAGTTAATTGTTCCTCGACTTCCCTGGAATACGAGTGGAGGCAGACAGATCCATCTTTTTTCTGACGTTTTTTAAATGTCTCCACAGACTCACTGTTCTTCCTGGGAGCTAATGTCGCCAAATGAACCCTGCTCTATTTCTACTCCTTAGCCACCCGACCCCACTGCAACCTTGATAAGACAGGTCTGTCTTCATCCCAACCGCAGTTCCTACAGATCCCCAGGACTTCTCCATCATGCCATTCCACAGAAACAGATATTATATTTCCTAAACATAGTATGTACCTAGCATAGACAAATTTCCATAAAGTACATGGAGTCAAGAAAATGGCTGGCAGGAAATACTTGCTTTCATGGTGACTGATAACCAGTCAAATAAACATATTGTTATGGGCAAAAGAGATGGAGATAGGAATGAAGTTGAGCTTTACCCCTTCATCCTGTGACAGTGGATTATTGATCATCAAATCTTGCTGACCAACAACCTTCCTCGGGTTTGTAATGTGCTGGTAAAGAAAAAGAAAACACATACACACAGGGTCAGAGGCTCCGGGACTTTAAGTATACATAAGAAAGAAAACAATGACATTAATTCAATGTACTATTTACTTACTATTTCTTTAATGTTGTTATACCATGCTCTTAATTCATTAATTCTACTTATCCATTGACTTTTATCTTGAGGAAGAACACAAAGAAACAGCTGTCAAGAAAAAAAGGACACTTTCCTAAAAATCAGGAGATAAAGGGTGAAATTATGCCAACCAGAATCACCTGAAAATTGAAAGAGACATAATATTCATGGTATTTTATATTTATATCATCATCTCAACTCCCCATACTTACATTAGGGATAATTAAGAAATTTAAAAAAAGAAACATAATTAGAAAATTCAAAAAGTGAACAAAGACCACAAAACAGGACCTCAGAAGCTACACCACACAATGAAATCTACAGGTTTTAATATATAAAAAGGAGGAAAAACAGTGAGGTCCAAGTATAATTCACATTTAGATTCTCATCCTAACGGAGTGTCAGAGGCTAAGGTCCCGTTAGAGATGGCTTGGCTTAAGGTTCTGTCTTAGACAAGCAAGTCAAGGACAGTGAAGAGCAGGCTGAGGACCAGGGACACAGTTGAGATGCAAGGACAGTCCTGTTCCAGCAAAAAAATGTAATTTTCAACTGGCAATCGGCTTAAGAAAATAACAACCATTCTTAAAAAGACAAATTTGATTTAATTTAGTTTCACACAAGGCTAAAATAAATCTGGGTTTAGGTTTATTTTTAGCAGATGAAGTATACTAAAAGTTAAACAACAGGGAATGGGGGTGGGACACCAATATTTGTATACAAATATTCTAGCAGCAGGTCTCCTGCCTTTACTGCCTGTATCTAAAAGAAGAAAAATGTATTTTAATTATGAAATCTAAATTATTAAATCTGAAACTGTCTAATACATCATGTGGTTCTTACTGTCTTTGCTTACACAGACTAGCATGCTCAATTTATGCAGATAACCCTAAAAACTTTTGATAAAATTCATTTTAGAACTGAGTCTCAATCTAAACATGTTCATTTTTGGAGAACAAAAAGAAATAATATTTCAAAGTAATCAAAAAGAGAACTGCTGATTACTATTACTAGTTTTGGTAACCAACGGCCCTTTCGCTCCGCAGGACCCAGTGTCCTTCCACTGCTTCTTGCTGTCACTCAGGATTTCTAGCAAAATTAATTTGAAAAACCTTTTCCATTTGCTATTTATGAGGAAAAAGGGAAGATTACTAAATGGTGGCAACTGACATAAGAGGGACCTGAACAGTGCCCCCCACCACTCCCTTCTCCTGCCCAGCTCTAAGAATTTCTAAAAAGCCTTTGGGAACCTACACGTGGTGCTCCGAGTTCTGTGCCACCAAAACAGACGAAAAGATAAGTCACTGCACGGGGCTCTGTCCCCATCGGCAGCTCCTCAGAACTAAGGTAGCTCAGCCTTGTTGGTAAATATCCTACGAAGGACACACACCGATGGCCAAACAATGGGCGATCCCACAAGGCTGATCTTCCAGGGCACCGGGTAATGTGCTGATATATTGCAACCACAAACTGTAAATAAATATTTTCTTCTTACCTTCCAGCAAATGCTGCGGAACCTGCTGCTTCTCAGCTGCCCATTAATCCCCTTCTGCCTTATTGTTGCCAAGTAATTGTTGTTTACAAATAGTTCTTCCCATTCTTTCCTATATGAAGAAATCAAAGCATGGGGATCCTTTTGTTAAAATTCTTCTGCTTGCAGAGGAGTGCTACAGGAAATTAATTTTAAATAAGTCTAAGAAATGCAACTTTTAAAACATATATATTTAGTTGTGTACTGTTTCTGAATGCATGGCTGTCTTTTTGGACACAGTTCTTCTGTAGATTTAATGAATATGTAGAGAATATGTAGATAGCTATAATTACGCCAGCTACTGAAATTCGCAATGTCTCGGAGGCTATTCCGTTTCCTCTAAAATGTTGATAGTGCAGTTCAGTGAATAAACAAGAAAAAAATGAATATTAATATAAATAGATGACTAGCCACTGACAGAGAACTACCTGCTCCAAAAATATACGACAAAAAAGTGTCACGTGAAATATGTTTGAATGAACCTGTTTCTCTTTAATGTCAGGCTGGGCAGTTAAGTAAATAGAAGACTACTTCCTTTAACTGTTAGTGCTACTTGCTGTTGAAATCTCTGCGACTTCTTTCTACATGATCAGTTTTAAAATTTTAACAGGTGTGGGTAAATTTGAAACAAAACACCAAAAAATTAAAAAGCCTCACTGTAAAAACTGTTAAAGGCAAGCCTGAGTACCTTGCAGTACCTACGGCTGAGGAGATAAACAACTGAATAAGCCTCCCAGGCATGCAGGCACCAGGGGCCTAACACCTGTGCCTCATTAATATACAAGTAAAGCTGCTCTACTGGGAAACAATTGGAAATTAATTGTCCCAAACCATTTACTGAGTTTGAATAAAGGAATTAGACCTGTATTCCCTGCATCTTGCACCAAACTAAACCTGAAGAATCATCTGAGTTGCAGCTACTGAGATCAGCTTTATGATATTTCTCTCAAATTCCACCATGCCGCAATAAATAAGCTTATAATTTAACATTTGTTGTCAAAGCTGAAGCCCTGGCAGCAATCTCTTAACGGAGACTTCCTAAGAAGAAAGTCACGAAACCCTCAGTCATCCTTCTACTTGCATGCTGTTGTCACTGGCCAGACCCTACTCATTATGAGAAAGGACAACCTCACACACCAGGCTTAACCATGAGCTGAACCCACTGCACGCCAAAAACCGGGAACCTGACACTGGGCAAGATGGATCTTCGCGCAGTTACAGAAGAGAGACCGGAGACAGTGGAACTCTCCCTACCACCATGAGCAGAACCCCCAGCCCTTGCTTGACTCGGTAGCACTGACCCTCAATCGCAGCAGACCTTCTGCCAGCAGGGACTTCTGGCGAAGTCTGCCAAGTAGAACAGACGCCAAACTGGATGACACACATTTCCATCGCCACTCCATGGAAATTCCTTATTCTCATCACTCTATTAGTGAGGAAAAAATAGCTTTCATTTTAACTTGCATTTTTATCATTAGTGAAACTGAAATATATTCCTGTTTGGGGGCATTCAGTTTATCCTTTTCCAATGCTTCTTTTCTTGTCCTGTGTCCATGGTAAGAAGGATAGGTGAACAGCTAACAGGACAGCAATGCACCAAGAAAAAGGAGGCAGCTTACTAGATACTTGCCAAGTGTGCAAGCATCAACGACATTCTCCACCTCCCTGAGCCTCAGTTTCCTTAAAATGGAATGATAAGAGCATCTATCCCAAAGAATTATTGCAAAGAATAAACGAATACATGAAAAGTCCTCTAAAGAATACTCAGCACTTAACACTTCTTTTTTCTTTTTTAAATTAAGAGACGGAGTCTTGCTCTGTCGCCCAGACTGGATTCAGTGGCACAATCATAGATCATAGTAACCTCAAACTCCTGGGCTCAGACAATCCATCCACCTCAGGCTCCTGAGTAGCTGGAACTGCAGGGGCACACCACCATGCCTAGCTAATTATATTTACATTCTGTAGAGACAGAGTCTTGCTATGTTGCCCCACTGATCTCAAAACCCCAGCCTCAAACAATCCTCCTGCCTCCGCCTCTCAAAACACTGAGATTACAGGTGTAAGCCACCATACCTGCCCCAAACTTTTAGAAATTAGTATTACTGTTAATAATAATATTGCTTATATTTTAGTATGCCTTATTGTTAATCCAAGAGAGAAGGTTTCATACATTAAAGACATCATACCTCTGCCAGTCGATTTTTTTAACCCAACTGTCTTGATTTTCAATACATAAAGCTTTTTAATTTGTATAAAGTTAAAATCAAAAATTACTTTCTCTAACTGATCAATCTATTGTTTTCCCTGATTCTTAGCCAATCCAAGATCAATGAAATTGTCACCAAAACTTTGGGGGCTTTGCTATATACCACTTTATTTTTTTATTTACATTTTTTTTTAACTTTTAATTTATTTTAAAGATGTGGGGTACAATTCAGGTCAGGTAAACAAATGTTCATCATGCAGGTACCCTTGTTGATGAGGTGTGCCCCCCCTTCCCCAGGCAGATTCCCACGACTGCCAATTTGCTTTACCACTTTAACCCTTTTACATTATCCATAACATTCTAAGTATTTTCCATGTTCAAACAACTGGACACACACACCCACATCTCATGTTGTTCTAGCACGTGGCCTCGTCCAAAGAGGAGGAAGCAGTGAATGCACAAGCCCTGGAGGGAAGCAGGCACATCTCATTTCATGACACACCACTGGACTGCACTTCACAGGTCCTGCGTTTTTTGCAAATTGAGGTTTCTGGCACTCTGCATCTAACAACTCCACCTGCATGAGCTTACTTTGTGCCTGTGTCACACTTCGTAATTCTCAGTGTTTCAAGCTTTTTCATTGCATCTGTGACGGTGATCTGTGATCGGTGTTCTTTGAAGGTACTATTCTGATTGCTTTGGGTCACAGGAACCCAAGAATTAGCCAAGTAGTGAATGAAAAAAAAAAAAAAAAAAAAAAGAAAAGAAAAAAAAATTCTCAACAGACCCCAAAAGTGGTACTCCAACATGTATCCCACCGCTCTAAAATGAAAAGTAATAAGAAGCACACCCCCCCGCCCCCTAAAAAGAAACCGGCCGCCACGAAGGGCCCCAGAGTCTCGCAGGCGGGGCAGGGAGCAG
>CAUYQG010248095.1:0-29686 GCA_963574415.1 Tarsius wallacei
AAAAATTTCTCTCAGTTTATATATATATATATATATATATATATATATATATATATATATATATATATATATATATTTATTTATTTATTTAAGATACAATAGTTAATAAAATGCAGGACAAATGCAATGCCCTCCTGGATGATGAGTTAACATTTTGAAGTCTAATATTCTCCCTTCAATACTAATTAATTTTGAAATAAAATCATTTCACAGCTAGAGTAAGTTTTAGAATAGAAATCCACTTTCAATTTTATACTCTCAGATTACTGAAAATGACAAGAAATGTAAAGTATGTTTTAAGATCTCTCTTGAAAAGATGTGATTGGCCTGTTTTCTTGTTTCCCTCCAAGCCATGGGTCATACATAGGTCACAGATAAATAGAAGTGAGAATGTCTACACAGTACGATTTCTGCTTCTTCCAAGGGAGAGTTGGAAGAAAAGTTGTAGGACATCTATACACATTGTTATTTTTGAGTTATTTTACAACACACACTATTGACTCATTTCATAACCATCTGGTAAGGCAAAGAAAAATAATGTTCTCCCTTGTAAGGGTTTAGGTAAAAAAACTTCAAATTATTCAAATTAGTACAGCTAAGTAGGCGTGGCATTAAAATACAGTGAGATGAGTGTTAAAATAAAGGTAATTCAGAAGCACATCTGGAGCACTTAGAAATAGTATCTGTGTCTTAACATGATTTTAGTTTGCATTTCTTTGATGACTAGTGAGGTTGAGCATTTTTTCATGTATCTGTTGGCTGCTCATATGTCTTCTTTTGAGAAGTGTCTATTCATAAATCTTTTGCCCACTTTGTAATAGGGTTGTTTGTTTTTTTCTTTTCGACATGTTTGAGCTCCTTGTAGATCTTAGCTGTTAGTCCTTTGTCAGATATACAGTTGGCAATTATTTTTTTCCCAGACTGTGTATGCTGAAGAGAATGTGGGGAAAAGGGAACACCTACACTGTTGGTAAGAGTATAAACTAGTAGAACCTCTGTGGAAAACAGTTTGGCTGTTCTAAAAGATCTAAAAATCAACCTTCAATATGACTCCACAATCCTCCTACTGGGAATATACCCGAAGGAACTCAAATAACTCTATGAAAAAAAAACATTTGTACATGCATGTTTACTGCAGCATTATTTACAATAGCAAAAACATGGAACCAGCCGTGCTACCCATTAAAAGAGGACTGGATAAAAACAATGTGGTACGTACACACAATGGACTACTACACAGCCATAAAGAAAGACAAAATTTTAAACTTTGCAGCAACTTGGATGGACTTAGAGTCTATAATAGTGAGTGACCTATCACAGAAACAAAGAACTGAGTACCACATGTCCTAACTCATAAGCAGACCTTGAAAAATTATCATAATTCCATAAAAAAGGGATTGGCAGTAGTTAGAAACTGCCAGAGGAGAGGGGAGTGGGATTGGCAGTAGTGGGAAACTGCCAGGGGAAAAGGTGGGGCACCTCATCAACAAGGGTACCTGAATAATGAACATTTGTATACCTAACCCTGAATTGTATCCCACATCTTCAAAATAAAATACCTTTTAAAAACAGCAACAAAATAGAAATGGTACTTGTTTAAGGTAAGTTGAAGCCTTAACTTATCTACTTACTCTGAGTCATATGACTCAGAGTATTAAATGGCAGGGAATGCTTTTTGGACAAGGTAACATCTAAATTGAAACCTAAGGAATAAGTGAGCCAAATAAAGAACAGATGCCAGTGCTTTCTACACAAAAGGAACAACACGTGGGAAGAATAAAATTCATAGAACTGCGCAACTTAAGCGTGAACACTAAGTAAATGATGCATTTCAATTAATAATAATGTATCAATATTGGTTCATCAATTATAATATACTACACTAATTCAAAATACTAACAATAGGGAAAACTCTACGGTTTGGAGATGTGAGGAGGAGTAGCAGAGTGAAACTGTGCTTTCTGTTTTTATTTTTTTTTTGTAAATTTCAAAGAGATCTTCCCAATGAAGTCTATTAATTAAGACTAACATTGCAGATGACTTATTGTTTAGAGAATATTAAATAATGTCTTGTTAGAATGGGCAATGTTGATTAGAGAAGATTCTATTCTTCAAAAGGGAAACTTTGAAAGTCAGCATGGGCTGCATCATGGGAAACCCTACAGGATATATACAGAATTTAGGACTTTATCCAAGAAACCAGCTTATTTCATTTGTGGAAGTCATATGATCAGCTGTCTGTTTTTGTTTGTTTGCCTGCTTGCTTTCGGGACCATTTGAAGAACATTTAGGAAAACAGGTGGAAGGGATTCAAGACTCCAGGATGAGTCATCATGTAGAAGAATGTAGATGCACAATGGCACATGTCAGGCAATGAGAACTCTAACCAGAGTTGTGGCATAAAGAAGGAAAATAGACATTTTGCCACCCAAAGGTTATGAGGACATGGGACATGCTATGGAAACAAAATTTATCTTGTCTGTTTGTTTGCTTGTTTGTTTACTTAGTTAGTTAGTTAGCTAGTTAGTTAGTTAGTTAGTTTTGTAGAAACTAATCCTTATGTGCCACAGTAGTTGAAAACGTGAGTGTATAGCCTGAGTGATGCCTCTCTTGTGCTCTCTATTTCTGCTCAGAAAAAAAAACTGTTCTCTGTCTCTTGTTCCAGGCAAGTATGAACAGTGGAAAGATAGCAACATCAATTATGATGAAATCTTTTAAATTTATATCCATATATTCAGTAGAAATGATTTCCCATGTCCTATGCTAAGGATGCCAAGATAAAATCATTTACCCTTCAGTTTAGATACAAGCCATATAGCGAAAGCACAAACATATACAATTAACTGTACTTCATTAATAAAGAAAGAACAAATCTAAGATGTTTTCTCTTTTCTTGCTAACAAATGAAGAATTCATAAAGGTGTCACTTAAATCCAATATTGAGGAATTAGTTAAAAGTTTCCTAAGGTGAAAAAAGAAAATTCAAGACAGAGAAAACGTTACGGTCAGAGACAGAGACACAGCGGTAAATTGGCACACTTGGATTAGCTCTGAAGTTGGTGTTTAAAGAGCAGGCAAGATCCCAATCATTGTAACCCTGATTCACAACTTCAGGGTCATGGAACCACCGTTAGCAAAATGATACTGGGTAGACCAGAATGCTCAAAGGGATGTAGCAACACAAAGAAAGAAGACAATAGCTGCCATATGGCATCTAGATAAAACAGTCGCTGAGAAGAGGATAAATCCACATGGTATCTGGTGTGAGAACAGATGTCTGCCATTGCCAGCATTCCAGTTGGAAAATATTACCAAAGCTGAGAGGTGATTTCTTAAGAGTATGAAGAAGGAAGAGAAGTCCAGTATCTACATACAAGTCTGTCTGTCTTAGTTGTTTATAGATATGGTTTGTAATATGGTCTTGGGAGTCAGCGGACTCTTTACTAATTATGTGACCTAGATCAAATTACTGAAATCAAAATGTTTTTATTTGTAAAGTTTGACTAATAACACCTAACTTTTAGATTGTTGGAATTTGCTTTAAGAGGACTTTGGGTGAGAAATATTATAAAATAGTATAAAAGTATCTGACCCCAAATAGTCCCTGAATATCTCTGAGTTATCTACCTTCTCATCAATAAGCATTTATGCTTAATCTTCATTTCGCAGAACAGTGACCAGTTTACAGAGGGAGTATTAGATGCACATTCATTGAATGAATAAATGAGTGAAAAGAAGACTTGAAAGGACTTACCTTTGCATAAAGTGACTTTGGTTTGCCCCAGTTTGTGTCCTTCTCTTGATACCCTAAGTTTTTGAATTCCTCAGATGTTCACTTGTTTCAGTGTCACTTCATTAGCACCATATCTGTTTGTGAGGAAATCTGGCAAAGTTGATTTCTCTAGGCAACCGGTTTGTACTTTTTGTCCTTTGATTGCAATTAATGAGATTAATTGTTTATCTACTTCCCTGTTATGCTTTGATGAAGCCCACACGAGAACATTTTCCAGGAATATAAGTATGTCGTATTAGTGTGTTGTCTTATTGGGAGAGCAATGTTATTATACTGCTTTGTTAATGCCTGTACATGTGGTTCAATTAAGATTTACAAATTAGGTTTAATTAAGGTTTATAAGCAGTGAGGTGAACTCCTGTCTGCGTTCATACTGCTGATTCCTCTTCTTTTTTTTCTTACATAGTCCTAATAGTGATTAGAAAAATCAAGTGAGCACTGGAGCTGGAAAATTACATGTCTGCTCTGAGCATCTGATTCCACCTGCTATGTCCCTATATTCTCTTTGTAGATGAGACGCGGCACATAGGTGCCAGAAAATCCTTTACATCTGTGAAATAGCAAACAACTTATTCATGTTACCCAGAGAAAACCCATTGACTCTGGAATCAGTTGCATGATTTAGAGCCAGTTTTCCTCTCTGTCCTCAATTTCTCCATTTGAGAGTGAGTTACAGAGAGAGAGAGAGAGAGGCACCATCTTTGATATATTGTTACACGAAAGTATTAGATGAAATAAATACTTGGCTGTCACATGAGTTTAATAAACAATAGCTATCATAAAACCATATATAATTATATGCATACATAAGAAGAAATAAGGCAGATGGAAGCATGACCAACATTTTATTGTCTGCATGATACAATTATAGTATTTTAGGGTGTCAATGTCTTGGTTCCTCACCCTATTCAAACCTAAAAAGTGCCTAATGCTTATTTATAAAATGTCAGACAAAGAACAAAGTGAAAATCTAAGCAATCAAGACAAAAAATCACAACTCTGTCCAGAAGGAGGATAAAGGCATATTTAAAAAACATAAATGTGTGAATTGTAGCAGTAGGTGCAATTTTCAGAATTGGTAGAAAAGAGGGGAGATATTCTTCCACTTGGGTAAGTCAGGTCTTGGCTCACTTGCTTCTTCCCTTGAATGCTGGTTTATTTCTTGTTCATTTTGGTCTCTTGGATTCATCTCTGGACTAGATTCATGAGCTTTTAAGAAAATAACTATCAGTTATAATTAGTTCTGAACTATGCCGACCTGGCTGGTCTATTTATTAACTCAAGGACACCTTCTAGGGTGAGATAACCACTCAATTCTTTCCAGAGTTGTGAAATATCATATAGAGGCAAAAATAGTCGTGAAATGTTGCCTGTAGGACCAATTCAGATAACACTGGTTGTCTATCTCCTACAGTGACAAATAAACTCCCAACATTTCCAAGTTTATATAAAGACAAAGTAAGATAATTAAGTCACCTAGAGTGTAGAGACCAATGACTATTTGTCTGCACGCTTGACCTCCCAGATAAAAGTTTGGGATAATTGAGCCGGGCTCGGTGGCTCAGCCTGTAATCCCGCACCTTTGGGAGGCTGAGGTGAGTGGATTGCCTGAGCCCGCGGGTTCGAGACCCGCCTGGGCAAACGAGACCTCATCTCTACAATAAATCAAAAAATCAGCTGGGCATGGTAACGCGTGTCTGTAGTTCCAGCTACTTGGAAGGCTGAGGCAGAAGGGTCGCCGGAGCCCAGCAGGTCGAGGCTGCGGTGGCCGGGAGCGGCCACTGTACTCCAGTCTGGGCGACAGAGTGAGACTCCAACTCAAAAAAAAAAAAAAAAGTTTGGGATAATTGAATTGTGATATGGACAACAACAACATAATAACAATCTTGTAATATATACATTTAATTAAATTTGCTTGGTGTTTAATTTACTACTTTTCTTCATAATCAAAAAATAAAGTGGTGTCAATTCCTTTTTATCAAGACTTTTGAGGGAAAGTACATATGTTCAGTTTAATAATAAAGGGTAAAACCAAGGTTCCTGATGATGTCCATCTGATTCCATATAATTCCTACTCATTGCTGCCTTCAAAATAGTCCTCGAAATATAGAATAATAATCAGAGAGCTGACAGGAATCTCAAAACTCTATTATTTACATCACATTGTAATATTAATTACGTATGTCTTTTGTGTGTAGATAACTTACATAAGAAGGAGTTATATAATAGATTCACATCCTCAGTTTAAGTAATGAAGAGAGTGTTTTGGATGACATTTGGACTGTCTTTCAAGTTCCACCATAGATACAACTGGTCAAAAAAATCTCAGTAAGGAAAGAAAGTGACATGAATATTAAATTGCACTAAATGACAACTAGAAAGCATCAAGAATGGAACTGTCTTGAGGGGCATGACCTCAAAATGACTTTGTTTAATTCAGAACCTCACCGTCTAAGAGATCAGAGACATGAACCCAGACCTAGCTATGCCCATCTCTGAATCTTTATTTTCCTATTAAAAAAAGAATGCAGGGATATCTCTTGCTGTCCTGCCATCCCCTAAAAATTGTTAGCAAAATTGAGAGAGATAGTGGATATAACATTATAAAGAATAGGAAAATGCTTGGTAAATTGTTTATGGCTACATAAACTTAGGGAGTTATTATTATGCTGATTATCATTGACGACAACGCTGACAAATGTGCTAATTATACTCATAAAATGAAGACGCAAATGCTTTACTCTGGACTTTCAAGAGAGGCTTAGTCTTCTCCTAAAAAGAGTGATTATAAGTACAAATTTTTCTTTTTATTAGTACTACCATAGCTGTTCCATGTAATATTAATAACAATAATAAAATGTAAGCCACTTCTACATTATTTTCAGGGAGAAAAGAACACAACAGCCAAAAAGTTGAGTGAGTGGGAACTTGCCCCCTTTAATGAGAGCCATAAAAAAGCACTAGCTGTTCTAATAAATCTGCATGTCCTGGCAACGTTCCCTATTTTGCATTTTTTCTAATTCATATTTTGCCTACTTTTGTTTTTTGGCACCATTTGAAACTCAGGGATGTATTAATAAAAGTGACCATGATGAGCCCTGTAGCTGATTTACTCTATTATTCAACTGACACATTTTCCTCAAATTGTCCTAGACCTGTCTATTGGTATTTATCACTACATTTGGCTAGAATCCTTGGATAAATTTTGATTGCATATGACAAGGATCACTTCAAGGGTTCTGTTTAATTTGGGTTGCACATACACATGCTGAAGCTGCTACCTAGAAAAACTATGACAATTCAGTTTTTCTACATCATTTGGCACAAGCTGTGTTTGTACAGCTGGGAGAAATTTGATAAGAAAACATAACTGCCTTGATTTTCGATGACCATTTCTGATGGCCATGTCGAACATTTTACCTATCAGTCTATGACAGAACGAAAGTCTAATGTGTGCCTTGTAATAGTCTAGGTGCCCAGAAGCATATATGAAGAGATATATTGGGTTCTATCTAAATAACTTTCAAATTAGTTGATTGAGCGTATAGCTTCTTCTTCTTGTAACTGATTACTATAAAATTAGTGTTTTAAAGAAACCCCAATATATTATTTTTTAGTTTTTTAAGGTCAGATGTCTAAAATAGGTCTCAATGGGCTAAAATCAAGACATCAGCAGAATTGTGTTTCTTCTACAGCCTCCAGAGGAGAATGTTTTTCCTTATTTTTTTTCCTCAGCTTCTTGAGGCTGTCTGCATTTTTTTGGCATGTGATCTCTTTCTTCCCAATCAAAACCAGTAGTACAACATTTACAAATATCTCTCTGACTTAGACTCTTCCTCTCTTGCCTCCTTCTTTCATTTATAAAAACCCTTGGAGTTACATTAGGCCTATCTAGATATTCCAATGTAATCTCCCTATCTCAAAGACAACTGATTACCATCCATAATTACATCTGCAATCTTACTTCCCTCTTTGTATGTACCACGACATACTCAAAAATTTCTGAGACTAGGACATGGATGGCTTTGAGCCCATTATTTTGCCTACCACATTGAGAATACTTAAATTACAAAACAATGAATACATATTACTAAAATTGTACAGTATTACTTAATGTTGTATAATTCACACCATATATAGAAGCCACTAATGAGATACAACACAGAAGAGGAAAAAAAAGAATCACAATAACCATAAAAGGATCAAGCATAGATTTTTTTAAATAAGCAGACTTGGTAGCTTTCCTAGGCCTCAGTTTCAGATCACATATTTATTAGAATAGCCTAAGAATTAGTAGCATTGATTATCAAAATAAAATAAAAGCAAACTAAAAGTGTATTTCCCTCTGTCACACTGCCCACACATTGAATTTACATCAGCAAGGGCTTTCAGGATGTTAACCTGTTTCCACCATGTGTCTTGCACCTGCCCTGGAGGCTTGTTCACTGCATCCTGCCAGCAGACGGGGAAAAAACTTGGAGGAGGCACCCTCCCTCTCTTAAAATCATTAGGCTCCAAATCCCACATATAATTTCTGCTCATGCAACATAGAGTAGGTAAATGAGCACCCAAACTGTACACAAAACTACAAGGAAGGATGTGGAATGAAGTTCAATCAGGATTTATCATTATCCTCTGATGGAGAAAGAGAGAATGGGTTTTATCAGAATGTTAGCAGTCTCTGCCACCAATTGGCAAACTTGAATACCACGGTTCCATTTTCAGCATTCTGACCCTCTTCCTGATTTCTCAGCTGGTTTCCTTATGGCATACGGGTTCTCATTTGGACAACTCAACACATATGCGTTCTTCCTCCTTTTGTACTTGTAAAGCCCACCGACATCAAATGAGGTCCTGAAACTGTGGCCCACAGCAATCTTATTACCGTAGATACTTAAGAGGAGACTGCTGGGGGAATATTAAGGGTATCATATATGGACAAGACCATAATTTAAACCACAAGCAGCAAAAGAAAGAGAAAAGACACTGGAGGCATGTGACCAAGCTTTACTTTGTCACTTTTTTTTTATTATGGGTTCCACTCTGTCACCCAGGCTGGAGGGCAGTGACAGTATCATGACTCACCACTGCATCAACTTCCTGGGCTCAAGTGATCCTTCTGCCTCAGCCTCCCAAATTGCTGGGACTACAGGCACGTACCACCACATCTGGGTGTTTGGTCGTATTTTGTTGTTTTTTTAATTTTTTGTAGAGATGACATCTCACCATGTTGCCCAGGCTGGTCTCAAACTCCTGGGTTCAAGCGATCTTCCCGTCTTGGCCTGCTGAAGTGTTAGGATTACTGGCATGAGCTGCTGTGCCTGGCCTTATTTGGTCTCTTTCTGAGAAGGAAAGAAGGAAGAGAGGGAGGGAGGGATAGAGGAAGGGACAGAGGGAGGATGAAAGGGAAGAAAAATTAAATAAAATTTTCTGTCCTTGTCCTCACCTGTAAAGCAAGCATAATCAAGCCTACCTTAAAGGATATATTGAATAGATTATGATAGGATATATAAAAATGTCTAGTCCTTTGCATAATAAATGGCAAGTCCTAAATAAAAGATGCTATTAACACCATCAATATTTATATTGTTTTGCTAAAATGGCAATCTATTCTTTACAGTCTTCTTTTTAAAGGCAAGAAAATTAAATTTAAATGATTAACGAGATATAGCCAAATATTTTGTTCTCTCTTGAGTTAAACTGTAAGTTTTATCTGTGACTTTGCTGCTTATATTTCTTAATGGATTTTTTGTCACTTGGACTATGAAAAAACAAATCAATGCAGCATTAATAATTAAGCAGAGAATATTACTTTCACAACCATCTTCTTGGCAAAATGAAAGATTGAGAAATAGCTCCTAACACAATCCTTTAAGCAATGGACATGGAAACATAAATTTCTACATCCATATGCCATAGTTTATAAATAAACCGCTTGCTAATGTGATCCCGGAGTGTAAATTATATCAATATTTTACAGTTTCATTACTTTAGAGACAAATAAAATCACCTCTCTAAAAGAATCTCAAATGATGCCAAATTTAATTTTCAGCTTATAGAATCACAGACACTAAGGTTTGGGCAAGATTGGATCTACACTTTTACTCACTATCATCTAGTGTAAGAATATTTTGTTACACGCTTACAATGCGATTATCTAGTATCTCCCTTACTAATGTCAGAAAATTTTCAATTTTAAAACAAAGTGGCTTATTTATGGACAGTTCTGAATATTGTCAACTTCTCAATTAATTAATTTGCTGATTAATTAATCCATAGTTAATGGCTTCATAGATCTTGCTCTGTGTTGGATACCAACATACAGAGAGCAATTGTCTTTATATTCCATGTATCTTCCATCAGTCAGGTACTATATGTTATCTCATTAAATCTTAAAGAAATCTCAAATTCTATTTTATTATTATCCCCTTTGGATATAGAAAAACTAATGTTTAGGAAGATAAGGTAATTTGTTTATAGTTACACATCTACCTGGGTGTTTGGAGGAGAGGACAACGACTTAACCACTAAGTTATGCTAACTTTTAAAATAAGTGGTAATCACGGTTACTGAGAATTGTAGAACCAAGAGTAAGACAATAAAGCAAATGAAGTAGCATAGAAGTTAGAAAGGTATATAACTGATATATATATATACACAGTATGATGGGAACACAGGAGCACAACCTGTTAAATTTATTGTTGATTTTTCTGAAAGCAAACTTGTAAAAAGTAAAGTTTATAAATTAAAATGAATTATTTGGGGACAGATAAAATACAATACACTCTTTAAGAAAAACTAGCATCTCATTGGACTTTGGATTTTATATGCTAGCATAGTGAAAATGTCAAAGTTGATATTCAGTCAGAGACTATACAATTATAAACAGTCTTCTCATCAGTTCCCTTTTACATATGTCAGGTCAGGTTCAAGTTCCTCCCTCTAGGATTTCTTTGTCCTGTCTTAGCTTCTTCATTAATTTCTCTTTCACATGCTTACCGAAATAAAAGAACTCCAGAAAGCCAACTAGTCAACCAGAGGCCATGATGATGCAAAATGACCAAGGAAAAATGGTAGTCTCAGATAAAAAATAACCTTGTGTTTAAGGATGTGTACTGTGGAATTAAACTAGATCTGGGACCATCAACTTATTACCTGTGTGGCTGTGAGCAAATAATTGTTCCTCATTAATCTTCATTTCTTTTCTCATTGGTGAAGTGAGCCTTATAATATCGTCTTCAAATATTTTCATGAGGATTATGTAAAATAATCTAACTAAAGTGATAAACACAGTGCCTAGCACACATAATTATTTGTTGAATGTTAACTATTTTGTGATATTTTGTGTAACTTTGATTACTATTTCAGAAATGCAAAGTGAAGGATACACCGTTCCTTCAGTCAAATCTATAGTCCCTATAGGAGTAATAAAAACCCTTCACTATTTAACTGTTGCTGAATTATTTCCCATTAATTATCTCATTTAATCCACATACTAACATAGTACATAGGCCATAATAGTCTCATTTTAATGATGAAAATTGAGATCGAAGAAATTAAAAATGCTTTCTTGAGATTTTCTAATGATTTTCCAAGGGCTAATGCAATATAAAATGGAAGCACTAAATTATATTAATGACATCTTATTAAACTACAAAACTTTCTTTATTTTGCAAGCTCAAACATTTTAAACAATAAATTTTACCATCACCATTTTATTAAGATTGATTTTATTAATTAATATTTCAAAGTATTTGCTTCATTTAATAAGACAAAGACAGCCCCACTGCATTTCAATGTTAGCTATAATTAATGATGATATTATAAAAATTAATGCTTTTCCATTATCCATTATGACATCATCAGTGCTAATGATCTGTTTATTGCTTCTCTGCTAATGGCAGCTAAAAGAAGACAATTCTGAAGAGGAGAGAAAGAACCTAAAATATTTTCAAGCCAGTAAGACCCTTTGTATTTAGAGAATATTTGATTCTGTAATCATGCAGCAAACACATTGTAAAAAATAACCAGTATTACAAAAGCTCCAAACATATCTAGGCAATTAATATGAAATAATTGATGCAATGAGGCAGCACTGTCTAAGTATATCTTCTTAAACTTCCCATTGGGACAACATTTCTAACATTTAGGAATTACCTCCTGCAGTAGAAAGAGAGACAGAGACCACCCTGGAACAAACATTCCAAGAAATTATTCAAAAAAACTTCCCTTATCTCATCAGTGATGTGAAAATTCAAACATAGGTACGTAAATAATCTATGTACAGGTGAAGTTTGGGCCTCCAACTGGTCCTCACTTCCCCTGGTTTAGGATGAGATACACTTTCTGTTGTTACATGTCCTCCCCTCTCTTTCCCCTGGCAGTGTCCCAGAACTGCCCATCCTTCCCTTTTGCTATTGTGATTGGTGACAGTAAAGTGCATTACCACAGGTTTAAAAAAGGAACTTTATAAAAATCAAAGGTCTATTTCCTCAGAGAAATAGAAAAATTCTAAGTATGTATGCATCTACTGATGGCATCTTAAAATTCACAAAACAAATATTCATGGAATTAAAGCTCTTATTACTGGGGGCTTCTTTTGCTGAAAGACTTAATGTCTCCCCATGGGCCAGTGGCTCCTTGGGGACAGTGTTCAGATACAATGAGCTGACCTCATTGTAGAGAGAGGGGTGCCCACCTCATGGTTGCTAAGGGATGGAGGAGAGGCTACTACTTACCCCACTGAGTACCTCATCTGTCCTGTCCCTGAGTCCCTCCCCTGACCTCCACAGACATCCACAGCTTGTGACTCGGGGGGGCCAGGTCCTGCATGGGGGGTAAATATGGGTGAGTCTTTCACCTCCTCTGGCCTCGGGGTCCCCAGGAGTGGAAGTGGGGTGGGGGACAGTTGATCTCCAAGGGCTGACCTGGCCCTAACAGGACTTGGGTGTGAAGTTCCTCCTCTGAGAAGATCACTTTTCTGGCCTCACCCCCATCTTCCTGTGGGGCCGCCTCTAAATCTTGAATTCTTACTTCCTGAAAGAAGGACCCTAAGGAACAGACTTTCCCCAGTAGCCCTGGTACCTCCCATCCCAGACATGTTGTTGTTGCTGTTGCTGCTGCCATTACTCTGGGGGATAGAGGGACAGGAACTGCACAGGGATGGTTACAGGCTGAACGTGAAGGGACTGGTGGTAGTACAAGAGGGCCTGTGTGTCTCTGTGCCCTGCTCCTTCTCCTACCCTCACCGCTTCTGGATTCGCTATCGCCCAGGTTATGGCTACTGGTTCCGGGAAGGGACCAATGTTTACCAGGATGCTCCAGTGGCCACAAACAACCCAGCTCGAGAAGTGCAGGAGGAGACCCAGGGTCGATTCCATTTCCTTGGGGACCCATGGACCAACACCTGCTCCCTGAGCATCAGAGACGCCAGGAGGAGTGACCAGGGGACATACTTCTTTCACATAGAGAGTACAGGGTTAAGATATTCCTACAAATATTCCCAGCTCTCTCTGTGTGTGACAGGTAAGGCACGGGCTCCAGGAATAGTCACAGGGAAAGGTCATGGGGTTGCAGGGAAAGTGCTGGGATGGGACCCTAGTCCTGGGAGGGGGTTGGAGTGAAACATGTCAGGCTCAGGGAAGGAGCTGGACTAGAGCCTGATCTGTTCTCAGGGTCTCATCTCAAACCCTACCTCCTGATCCTGGGTGTCCCTCTCTCCTCACCAGCCCTGACCCAAACTCCTGACATTCTCATCTCGGGAACCCTGGAGACCGGCCACCCCAGGAACCTGACCTGCTCTGTGCCCTGGGCCTGTGAGCAGGGGACGCCCCCCATAATCTCCTGGATTGGGGCCTCCTTGTTTCTCTTGCTCCCCACCAGCACCCGCTCCTCGGTGCTCACCTTCATCCCACAGCCCCAGGATCACGGCACCAGTCTCACCTGCCAGGTGACCTTGCCTGGGGTCAATGTGACGACAACGAAGACCATCTACCTCAACGTGTCCTGTGAGAGCTGGGCTAGGATGGCAGGGCCCTGACAAGGGGTCCATGAGGGCAGAGGGAGGGCAGTCAGGGCTGGAATCACAGGTCCTAGAATCTGGGCTGGGAGTGGAGGGTCAGGAGGACCTCGCTCCACCTTCTCCATCTATGTGGCTGCTGGGAGAAGGGCCAGTGTCCACCACCCCCACAGTGATGTAAATCTGCTGTGTCTTTCTGTCCAGATGCTCCTCAGAGTTTGACTGTGGTTGTCTTCCAAGGAGATGACACAGGTAAGACAGAGCACCCTCTCTGGGAGGGGGAGCAGGGCCTTCAGTTCAGGGCAAGGCCCCTCCTCATTCTGGTCTCATCTGGTCACCAGAGACCCCTCTGTGGGTGAGCCCAGGGCCCCTCCCCACCCATAGCTCCCATGGTCCTCTGAGTATCTGTCCCATCCACCCCTCAGACTCCTCCACACACATCCCCCTCGGCCCACAACATGGACAGGTGACATTCGTACAGCAGGACCATCCTCAAGGACTCTCATCATCTGTCTCCCGCCTCACCTTTTTCTATCCCCTAATAGTTCTGACTGAAGTCCTTCTGGACAGGTGATGGAGTCACATGGGCAAAAATCCAAAATGCATAGCAGAGTCTGTCCCTAGATACCAGCCACCCTTCCCCAAATTGACCCCTGTCTGTCCAGGCTGCTCTGAGCCTTGGTGTGTTCCCCTGAAGGATCTCAGAGATCGTTTGACATCAGTAAGAAGAACTGTCCTCGCCCTCCTCCAGGACTATGTGGTGTCCATTGAACACATGGATCTGATTCTGCAGACATCTTCTACTCATGGAGAGTCATGGCAATAATTGTGTTCTACCACAAAAACATTGCAACGAGTAATCTTATACGTTTTTTCACAAGTGCATCTGTATGTCCTTGGGGTAATTTCCTAAATGCAAAATAGCTGGGTCATTATTCTTTTGAGTCTTGAGAGATGCGGGCACGTTGATCTCCATGGAGGACGGACGAGTTTCCATCTCAACAGGGAGAGTGACGTGTGAGTGTCTCCCCAGCTTCACATCCCAGTTGGGGTGAGACAATTTGATCTTTTCCAATATGAACTGAAAACTGGAATCTCCGTGTAGTTTTCATGAACAATTTTCTCCTGATAATGAATGTTGTGCACATTTGTATGAAAAGGAGCCATTGGTATGCCTCTTATTCTGGGAACTCTTCTTTTATAATCTTGCTCAGCTTTCCAGAGTGATTTGACTTTTTATCATTTACCTTTAAAGCTCTTTTCAGCTTGAGAAATCACTGTTTATAGGTGACATGAATTGCAGATACATTTTCCAACATGCCACGGTGGTTTTTGCTTGGACATCCGTGACTGTCACAGTGTATTGGAATATGTTTACTTCTGTAGTCTCATTTATCCATCTCTTTTACAGGTTCTGATTTCCCCATTTGAGTTTATATCAGCAGATCCCCCTGCTCTTCCTCCCATGTCCTGTCTCTGACCTCTACCTGCCCTCCCCCCTACCCTCCACACAACCCTTCTTACTCCAGCCCTGCAGGTCTATTAACTGTTCTGTGAATGTGCTCAGATCTGCGTCATCTGTGCACTCTCTGCTGCCCCTTTTAAAAATGCCCTTCCACCGCTCACCATCCTGACACCCTGTATGTCCTTCCACACTCTACGTCAGGCATGAGGTACATGTGCCTCCTCCAGGAAGCCCTCCTGGACCACATTTACATGGTTAAGTTACATCATCACCCCCAGGGCTGGCGCAGCCTGAGTCACCTCTATCATATGCCATGTGACCTTGTGAGCACCTGTTCCTAAATCCCATTCCCCATCAGACTTTAAATTTCTGAATTTCTAAACTTAGAGGCACAGTGATACATAATAAACTGATGTCTCATGAAGAGGTGGATGAAAAAGAGGAATGTTCAAGGTGAACCTGGATTCTGAGTTGTTAGCAAGAGCATTGAAGAGAATACGGGGTTTGGGTCTGAATGGACATCTTACCTGTGTTCCAGTGGGCCAAAGAGCCTCCTTCTTTGATTTTCTGGGTATATTTCAAGCCACACATGGCCCACAGTGCAGAGATGAATCCACACAACACTGTCATGGAATCTGGAGCCTGACCAGACTCTGGCTCCTGCTCCCTCCCTCCCTCCCTGGGTCCCTCTCCCAGAACCTATGTTCCTCTCAGTCTGTGTCTGTATGTCTGAATCTGCTCCTCTCCTTATCCCTCTGGGTCCTTCTTCTTTCTCAACATTTCTCTGTCTCTCTGACCCTCTGTCTCTTTCTCGACAGTAGCCACAGACCTGAGGAATGGCTCATTACTCTCAGCCCTGGAGGGCCAGTCTCTGCGCCTGGTCTGTGCTATCGACAGCAACCCTCCAGCCAGGCTGAGCTGGACACGAGGGAGCCTGACCCTGAGCCCCTCACAGCCCTCGAATCCTGGGGTGCTAGAGCTGCCTCGTGTGTGCCTCGAGGATGAAGGAGAATTCACCTGCCGAGCTCAGAACCCTCTGGGCTCCCAGCACGTCTCCCTGAGCCTCTCCCTACAGGGTGAGTGCCAAGGGGCTGCACACCAGACCCCTCCCTGTGGCCTTCAGCTCCCAGGTCTCTGAGCAAGTCCTACCCTGGGGCTAGTAGGTGACAGGGGTGTGCTCAGCTCAGCCTCCCATGCAGCTGTGGGGCCTGGATTTCCACAGGGCCTGAGTCCTCTGTTTACTGCAGGACAGTCTTCATAGGGAGTAGAGTGAGGCCTGAACTGATCATGCCCCACATTCATGGATGCAGGAAGGGTCTGGAGACCTCATGTCCATCTTCCAATAGAGAAGAAAGACTGAGGATTGTGGTTCAACAGGTGAATCGACCTCATCCCATTTATTTGCAGGGAAATCAGGGCCCCTGGCAGGTTTGCTTCTGTTGGCCCTTGGGGAGGCATCTGTGAAGATCCTGCTTCTCTGTCTCTGCCTCATCTTCCTCAGGTGAGCGCCACCCCAGGATCTAAGGAGAGGTGTGGACAGGCCAGGGACATGATGCTGAGTTCCTTGTTCTAGTGTCAGAGGGACTTGAACAGGTCAAAGGGTGAAGCAGGATGCTGCAGTGAGGATAAGAATCCACCTAGGTGAACAGTTGTTTGTTCATGACTCTGGCTGAGCGTTCAGGGTATGGAGGTTTCTGCTCTCATCAAGGGGGTCTTGGGGGCTCAACAAATTCTCTGCCCTTATTCTCCTGCAGCTGCTTAAGAGGGCACAGAGAGGTGACTCTGCAGCCCTCCCACCCTGATCTGACCGCACTGACAGGTCCTGGTCTCTTTTCTCAGAGTGACTTCACACAGGAGGAAGGAGGCACAGTCAGCAACTAGCATGGAGGATGCAAACACAGTAACGGTTCTTCTCTCAGGTGAGTGTCATCGGCATCTCACCATCCAACATTCCACTGGACACGTCCTCCAGGGGGCTCCAAGATTGCTCTGCTCAGCATGGCCAAAGTTGAGCCATCTGTCCTCCTCCCAAACCCACGTCTTCAGCTGGGTTTCCCATTCCCCTGATGACACAGCTCCCTCGACCATAAAAACAGAGCAAGGGAGTGTTTTTCGCCTTGACTTCCCTCCCTCCCCCAGATTGCATACATCACTGACTCTTGTCGCTCCTTCTCCTAAGCATGGCTCCTCTTGGTGCCTTTTCTCCATCCTGGCCTGGTCCTTCCTGCAGCCTCACCTCTTCCCTGGACACTGAACACTTCCCCCTCCTGCCTCCTTCTCTCCCCAACACAGGTCTGCAGACTGTGCTTCCAGATGCCTCCTCATCCAGGTCCTCCACAGTCTGAACAGCCGTGTTTCCCTCCACTGCTGGTGAGCACCGTGCCAATGCCACCATCTGGACCAAGGGCCATGCACGGACTTTACCTGCTGGACTCTGTTCTAGATGACATGCAAACGGCCAAGGATAACATGAAAAGATGCTCATCGTCATTAATTGTTTGACAAACTGCACAGGAAATACTACTTCACACATATCAGGAGAGCTGTTTAAAAGGAAGATCAAATGAAAACTAAAACAGAACTCCTAATTGTACACATGGATGTGGAGAATTTGAAGCCTTTTGCACTGCATCTAAAATGGTGTAAACCTGTGAAAAACCTTTAAAAGTTTCCTTTTATAGTGGTTTTTTTCCTTCGAAAGTTATGTATAAAATCACCACATGGTGTATTCCAATACTGGACACTTTCCTCCAAATTGAAAGCATGGATTTAAGCAGCTAGGAGTATACCAGTGTCCTTCACAGCACTATTTACAGGAGCTGACAGGTAAAAGACATCCCAGTGACCATGGACCATGGACCCATGACTAGATAGAAAAAGGTTCTACATTCATAAAATGGGACACTTTCCAGTCTTAAAAAGTAATGAATGGAATTCTCATCCATATTACAATGTAATTGAACCTTGAAACAATAAGCATAGTGAAGGAAGTCAGACACAAAACAACAGATAGTGTATGACACTGCCTATGTGACCTACCTACAGTAGGCAAGTTCATCAGGACAGAAAACAGAATGTGGCCGAGGGGCTGGGAAAGGGAGAGGGGATAAGGAATAAATATGCAGTGGGTGCAGAGTTTCTGTTTGAGATGAGGAGACATTTCTGAAAAAAGACAGCGGGGATGGTTGCACAACAATGTGAAAGTGTTTGATGTCACTGAAGTGTACCCTAGAGAGTGTTAAGATGGCAAATGTTATATAATAATATTTGACCAAATAAAGTAGGACAAAAGTTATCTCTGTTATTAAATTGCTGTCATTTTAGAGACCAGGAGAAAAAAATAATAATAAAATGGGAGCCTGCAGCTTGGTGATCTGTGTTGGGAAAAAAACCATGCAGGAAAGTGTACTTTTGACAACCTGGGGACAGTTTCTGGGTGTGATGGTTGATGAGGTGATGTCAGGTAAAGACATGGAGTGTCGAGGATGCAGGCTCTGTGTCTGCTTAAGAAAAGAGTCTCCCGGGCCTGGGAGCTGTGGACAAACCTGGAGGCCCTGGTCTGAGGCAGCAGGAGGCAGGAGGAGGGAGCAGCAGGGAGGACAGTGCAGACCACATAGGGACCTGAAGCCACACAAAAACCTGGAGCCTTGGGGTGAGCAGAGACATGCCTGGACTTTCCCTCTAACAGGACCCCATGGCCACCTTGGTCAGAACAGGCCCGAGTGGGTCATGGCAGCCTCAGAGAGATGGGAAGTCACCATTGGATCCCTCAGGAGCAGGGACAGAGGCTTGAACCAAGGAGGCAGGGTAAGGACATGTTTAGGGATGTGTATGGAAGGTCAAACTTAGATAAGTTTTCAATGGATGTGATCAGTGATGGTAATGGAGGGACAAAGATGATGCCAGAATATTCCCCTGAGCACCTAAAAGGAAGGAGCTGTTTCTATAGAGGACTGTAGTGAGGGTCTTGAGGGAGGATGTCAATTTTGAGGGGCCACATGACAGACTATTGCAGAAGTCACATAGACAGCTGGATACAAATGTTGGACATCAAGAGAGGGGTGCTGATGAGAGATGTTGAAATTATAGTGACCATAATGGCTTAAAACCTTTTGGAAGTTCTCTCTTATCTAAGCCTTTGATATTGTGCTTTCACTTACCTGAGGAACAAGACACTGAGCTAGTTTGTCTGAAAGGCCAAAATCACATAACTTTGATGACAATAGGTGGTTTAAATTTTTCTATTTTATTGATAGCTATTGTTGTTCATCTTATATTGTGCTAATTTATGAATTGAAGCTAATCATAGCCCTGTGGATTTAGGAAACTCGTAGTGTATACTGGGCTCAGAACTCTCTGTGGTTTCAGGCATCCAAGGAGGTTCTGGAACACCTCCACCACAGATGGGGGCACAGAGGGGTGCACATCTTCAGAGTGAAAAGTGATGAGAGCGATGAGGCAGAAAAGGAATAATAATACTTTGAAACTACCTCAAATACTTGGAAATAGAAGACACATGATGCAGTCATTCCACCTCTGATTCTACACTCCAAAGAAACAAAAGTTGAAACTTAAATGGGTATTGACATATCCACGTTCATGGCAGCTAATTCATCAGAGACAAGAGGGGAAGTAACCAAGTGTTTCTAAACAGATGTATGGAAAAACAGAAGTGGTCTGTGCGTGCAGTAGAACAGGATTCAACACATAAAAAGAAATAAATTCTGACACATGGAGTAATGCAGATGAATCTTGAAAACATCCTGCTAAAAGAAAAATGCTGGTCATGAAAAGTCAAATACTATAGGATTCCACTTCCATGAGGTGATGTGAGGAGTCACCTTCCTATACAGTAAGTGCAGTGAGGGGTACCAGGGCTGAGAGGGGAAGGGGTAGTTGCTATTTCAGACAGACATAGTTTCAGTTTTGCAATAATGAGAGTTCTCAAAGCTGGTCTCACAACCACATGAATATGCCTAACGGTACTGTGCTGTGCACTTAAAATAAGTGCACTGGTGACATATGGGTTCTGTGTATTTCACCACATTTAAACCTTTCAGAAAAGGGGGAAGTTGGTTTTAGGTGGAGAAGTTCCAGAGAGTCCAGCTGCACCCAATGAGGAAGAACAAGCTGAGAAGAACCAGGTGAGAACCAGGCTGCATTGGTCTCCTCTCTCCTAGATACATCCACTTACTCTGGGGTCCAGACATTATTTCCCGACAACACTATGGATTCTGGACCCCAGAGGCCACGTCCCATTGGGACCTCGTTATTCTCTCTCACTACACCTGTTCCCATCCATCAGACAATAATTCTCAGCTAGATAATTATCTGCTTGTTGTAGATAAATTATCTACATGTGGACATATTGAAGGACTGTCATTCTACCTACCGCATCATCCAATAGGATAACCATTATTAGTGTAAATAAGTGAGGAAATGGTGTGCATAAAGAGATAAATGGAGTCCTAGAAATGTGGAAGAAATGAATGACTTACTCAACATTGATCCCATCCTCAGTTTCTCTAATGCACCTACTGCCAAATGTGAACTTCTCCTCCCTCACTAGGGGTCACCAACTGGTGTCCTGGCCATGAAGAGATATCTGTTCCCTCCTGTTTTGAATAAGATCATCTATTCCAGTTTATGGACAATGTTAGGGGACCACATGAGACAGGCAGATCCATGAGACTGAGTGGAAGGAGGCAGACAGCAATTTTCAGTGTGTACAAAGTCTTCATAAAAGCATGTGCAAATTCATAGAATTCAAGCTCACATGCTCAGATTATAAACCACATAGAAAAATAAGGAGACAATTAACATTAAACAAGGCTCAGGGCTTCAGGAAGGATTAGGCATAATCCATAGGTAAGGGGGACATGTGGGGTTGGGATCCAGGGTTCTCTCAAGGTTCTGTTTCCCAGGAGATGTTCATTTTTGTGAATCACTGAGCTGTCCTTTTGGCTTCACTTTTATCTCTATGTCTCATGTTTTCCTCAATCAAAGTTCAAAAAAAACTTGACATGGGTATAAGGAGGTCACACCTCCCAATCCTCCCTACTCCCAGTCCAGTCACAGGGTTAGAAAGAATCTCCTGTTGAATTCCTGAACCTGTTCCTTCATTCATGAAATCCTAACACTCTTGAGGGGACAGACTCAAACATGGTGTCCTTGTTCCAATGTCCTGTGTACCAGGACTCCTGGGAAAGAATCTTGAGGAGCAAAGCTCTGGAGATGACAGAGGTGACATGCTTTGGAGCGACCAGGGGACATGTGGCTCAGTGAACAGACAAAGGTGAGAAAGCCCAACTAGTGCCCACAGAGCTGTGAGGAGAAAGAATGTCCACCTCTTTCAAAATCCACCCATTTCCTCTGACTCCTGGCCCTTTAAATCCCACTGCACAACAGTCATAGCCTCACACTCCCTGGCCTCTTGTGACCTTGGCTCCACTGGTGTCCTTGACATGTGTTGACACATGGAACCCTCAGCTCCACAGTCCCAGTTTTCCTGAGACCCACCTCCAATTTAGGTGAGAGACCCCCTCCCTTCCTGTGTGACCTCCACTCAAGCTCCTGTCACAGGAGCTCAGACATTAGGAAACTTGTTGTGACTCCTTGGGCAGTGTCCAGGTCTGGTGTGTTGACTTTGTCATGCAGAGAGGGGATGCCCAACTCATGGATGTGAAGGGAGGAAGGAGAGGCTGTGCTCACCTCACCTGCCCCCATCTCTCCTGTCACTGAGTGCCTCCCCTGAAATGCACAAATATCCATAGTCTGTGACTCAGGGTTGTGGACAGAAGGAACGCATTTTGACTTTGCAGAAAATGTGATCAGAGGAGAAAGATGACACAGGCAGACAGGACATGGGGATTGAGCTCTCCATGGGATGCAATTTGCGGTGAATCTCTGGCTTCAGTGTCCCCAAGAGTGAACATGGGTGGTGAAGGTTTATCTCCAGTGTCTGGGTGTAAGTTTCCTCCTCTGAGGAGGTCACTGTTCTGGCATCACCCCAGCTAGATAATTATCTGCTTATCACTTGTCTGCTTCCTGTACTGTAAAATCAGTTGGATGAGGTCAAGCCTGCATCTTCTTGGGGATACCTTCTGTACCCACATCTACCCAAGCTCTGGCACTTAGAGGAACTCAATAGGAAATCACAATCTCCCAATTCTTTCATTGTCTCCCCAATCTACCATCACACATGTGCTATTTGCATAAATTATCTACATATGGACATATTGAAGGACTGTCATTCTATCTACCACATCACCCAATAGGATAACCATTATTAGTGTAGTTGTGTAAGAATATGGTAAACAAAAAGAGATAAATGAAATTCCAGAAATGTGGAAGAAATGAATGACTCACTCAATGATGATCCGGACCTCAGTTTCCCTAATGTACCCACTGCCGCATGTGACCTTCTCCTCCCTCACTAGGGGTCACCAGCTGGCATCCTGCCATGAGGAGATAACTGTTCCTTCCTGTTTTGAATGAGCTCATCTACTCCAGATTATGGACAATATTAGGAGACAACATGAAACAGGCAGATCCATGAGGCTGAGTAGAAGGAAACAGATAGCAATTTTCTATATGTACAAAGTCTTCAGAAAAACATGTGCAAATCCACAGAATTTAAGGTCACGTGCTCAGATGATAAGCCACATAGAAAAACAAGGAGACAATTATCATTAAGTAAGGCTCAGGGTTCCTTCAGGAGGAAGGAGGCATGACCATAGGAAAGAGGGACACAGGGAGATGGGGTCCAGGGTTCTCTCTATGTTCTATTTCCCAGAAGATGTTCATTTTTGTGAATCATTGAGTTGTTCTTTTGGTGTCACTTTTATCTCTCTGTCTCATGTTTTCCCCAATCAAATTTCTAGAAAACTGAACATGGGTATAAGGAGGCCCCACCACCCAATCCTTCCTCCTACCAGCCCAGTCACAAGGTTGGAAATAATCTCCTTTGAAATCCTTGGTCTGTTTCTTCATTCATGAAATCCTGACACCCTTCAGGGGACAGGCCCAAACATGGTGTCCTTGTTTCAATGTTCTGTGTACCAGAACTCCTGGGAAAGAACCTTCAGGAGCAAAGCCCTGGGGGTGACAGAGGTGACATGGTTTGGAGTGACCAGGGGACATGTGGCTCAGTGAACAGACAGAGGGGACATGTCCCAACTAGTGCCCACAGAGCTGTGAGGAGAAAGAAATGTCCACCTCTTTCAAAATCTGCCCCGTCCCTCTGACTCTCCTCCCTTCAAACCCCACTACTTGACAGTCACAGCTTCAGGCTCCCAAGCGTCCTGCGAGCTGGGCTCCCCTGGTGTCCTTGACATGTGTTAACACATGGAACCCTCAGAATCACAGCCCCGTGTCCACTACTCAGTCTCCCAGAGACCCAACCTCCAACCCAGGAGAGAGACCCTGACACTTCCTGTGTGACCTCCACTCAAGCTTCTGTCATGGGAGTTCAGACATCAGGAAACTTGTTGTGACTCCTTGGGGATGGTATCAGGGTCTAGTGTGTTGACTTTACTGTACAGAGGAGGGATGCCCCTTGTAGATACTGAGGGAGGGAGGACAGAATGCCTGCCACCCCATCTGGGTCGCTTTTCGCCTATCCCTGAATCCCTCCCCTGAAATGTACAAATATCCACAGCCCATGTCTCATGGTTGTGGCCAGAGGGGACCCATTTGGACTTTGCAGAAAATGTCACCAGGCAGGAAAGGTGAGACAGGCAGGCAGGACATAGTGTCAAGCTCTGCGTGGGGTGAGATTTGGGATGAATCTTTGGCCTTAGTGTCCCCAGGAATGAAAAAGATTTTCTACAAGGGCTCACCCTGACTTGGCAGCATCTGGGTGAGAGGTTCCACCTCTGAGGAGGTCATTGTTCTGGCCTCAACCAGGTTTCCGGTGGGGCCTCCTCTGAGTCTTGAGTTCTTAGGTCCTGAGAGAACAACCCTGAGAAAGACACTTTCCTGGGTGGCCCTGGAACCTCCCGCCCCAGACATGCTGCTGCTGCTGCTACTGCCCCTGCTCTTGGGGATGGGGGAGATGGAGGGACAGAGACAGTTTGGAGATGGTTACACGCTGAGTGTACTGAAGTCAGTGACAATGCAGGAAAGCCTGTGTGTCTCTGTGTCCTGCTACTTCTCCTGCCCCAGTGAGATGGTTTTACTATGATCCAGCTTATGGCTACTTGTTCCGAGAAGGGGCCAATACAAACTGAGTTGCTCTAGCGGCCACAAACAACCTAGCTCAAAAATTGCAGGAGGAGACCCAGGGCTGATTCCGCCTCATCGGAGAAAGGTAGACCAACAACTGCTCCCTGAGCATCAGAGACACCAAGAGGACGGACCAGGGGACATACTTCTTTGAGTGGACAGAGGAAGTATGAAACACACAATTCTCCCCAACTTTTCATGGTACTGGCAGGTAGGCTTGGGCTCCAGGAGTGTCCACAGAGGAAGGTTGTAGGACTGCAGGGCCGAGATGGGGTGGAACCCATAACCTGGGAGGGGTTTGGGGTGAAGCATGTCAGGCTCAGGGGAGGAACTGGACCAGAGTCTGAGCTGCTTTAAGTCCATGCTTTGGACCTCTCTCCTGATCCTGTGTGTCCATCTCTCCTTGTCAGCTCTGACTTACACACCGAACATCTTCCTCCTGCTCTGTAATTGGCATTATTGACACATGGGGCTGGATGTCCCTTCATTCCTGGGCTCTGCAGGTGTCAGCACCACCCTCTAGGCAGTAGATGCCAGCAGCAGCACCCCACCCATGCCTAGTGTGACAGTAGAAACTGTCACCACATATTGTCAAATGCTCATGTGGGTAGAATATTCTCCAATTGCAATCCTTAGGCCTAGACAACACCACGACTCTCCGGCTAGGGAGGGATCATTCTTGGGACAAAGTAAGGGACCAAGGGACACCTCATCCCGGGCTGTAGGACTCTTATATCCTGGTCCCGTCCATCCCTCATGGCCCATAGATCCTCAGGGGTCCCTTTGAGCACCAAAAAGACAGGAGGAGCATTCATGGAGTTCCACAGACCTGGCGGGTAGGACCCCAAATGTGGCCCAGACTCTTGTGTTCCAAGGAAGCCCCAAAATGGAAGGTGGAATTGATCTGCTCCTTCTCTGTTCCCTTCTGTCTTGGTTTCTGGAGTCTTTGGGTCATAGAGATGAGGATGAGCTCTGACCATGTGTGGGTTTGAGGTCCTTTTCTAGAAAGGGCCAAGGTATCCTGCTCTTCCCAGCCTCTGTGGATTCCCAGACTTTCCCTTCCTCTCACATCCCTTTCTCTGCTCTCCCAGGGAGCCCAGTATCATCTGTCTCAAAGATGCAGTGCCCACGTCTGTCAGCAGATAGAGAGAGGGGTTTTGGGGACTGAGGCAGAGTCCCTGACTCAGGACCAAATAATTTGTCTGGAAGTGCTCAAGTTCGTGATGGTGAAGGAAGACCTGTGCATCCTCTTGCCCTTCAGGGTCTTCTATTCCTGGGAGTGCTGGGATGACTCCAGCCCTGTCCACGGGCAATGGTTCTGGAAAGGGGCCAAGATATAGCGACTATCCAGTGGCCACAAAAAATCAACACCAACAAGTGCAGAAGGAGACATAGGCTGATTCTACCTCCTTGGGGACCCCCAGACCAACAACTGCTCCCTGATTATCAGAGATGCCAGAAGGATGAACCAGGGGACATACTTTTTTCAGTTGGAGTGAGGAAGGATGAAATACACTTACAATTCTCCCCAATTTTCTATATATGTGACAGGTAAAGCACCAGCTCCAGGAGCAGCCAAGGGAAAGTTCATGGCACCATAGAGAAGGGCTGAGATGGAACTCCCAACATGGGAGGGAGTTGGGGTGAGGTATGTCTGACCAGAGCCTAAGCTTCTCTCAGGGCCACACCTCAGACTCTCCCTTCTGATCCTGTGTGTCCCCATCTCCTCAACAGACATGACCCCCATCATCCTCATTCCTGAGTCCCTGGAATCTGGTCATCCCAGAATCATGAACTGCTCTGTGGTCTGGGCCTGTGAACTGGGGTTGGCCCCCATGATCTCCTGAATGGTGGCCTCCGTGTCAACCCTGACCCCTACCAGAACCCACTCCTCAGTGCTCACCCTCATCTCACAGCCCCAGGACCACGGCATCATCCTCACCTGTCAGGTGACCTTGCCTGGAACTGGTATGACTGAGACAAGAGCCATCTATCTCAATGAGTCCTGTGAGAGATAGGCCCAAGTCCCTGACCAGGGACATCACCAAGGGCAGTGGGATGGGGGCAGAGCTGGACATGGAGTGTTGAGCCCTGGAATTCAGGCTCTGACTGGGGGTCAGGTGGACACTGGCTCCTCCTTCCCCATCTATGCAGCTCCTGGGAAAGAGGGTCACTTCCCTACCCGCAGACTGATGTGGATCTGCCATGTCTTTCTGTCCAGATGCTTCTCAGAACTTGACCATGACTGTTATCCAAGGAGACAGCACAGGTAAGGTAGTGCCCCCTCCTTGGTCGGAAAGCAGGGCCTTCAGCCCAGGCTAGGGTCCCTCCTCATTATGGACTCACCCAGTCACCAGAGACACCTCGTGTGTGAACCCAGGGCCTTTCCAAAACCTCACCCCACATGGCTGTCAGAGCACCTGCCCAATTTGCCCCTCACTACTTCCAGAATCTTCTACACACACCTTCCCTGGTCCACCACAAGGACAGGATGACATTCACACAACAGGAACAGCCTCGAGACCCTCATCTTTGGTCTCCTGAACATACTTCTTTGTCTCGACTCTTTATTTCCCCCAGAAGTTCTGAACTAAGCCCTTCTGGACAGGTGACAGTATCACATGGGCTAACATCCAAAACGCACAGCAGTGTCTGTCCTCAGAAGCCCATCCTTTTCCCCAGAATCGACCCATGTCTGACTAGGCTGCTCTAAGCCTTGCTGTGTTCACCTGAAGGATCACAGAGGTCATTTGACTTCAGTAGGACGAACTGCCCATTGCACAGATGGATCCTGATTCTGTGGACATTTTCTTCTCATGGAGAGTCAGAGATTTAACTGTGTTCCACAACATACATGCAAGGGTGAAGAATCTTGTATTTAATTTCACAGAGAATATCTAAGTCAGTGAGGTTAGTTTCTAAGGGCAAAATACAGCTGTGGAGTATGTTCTTTCTAATTTTTGAGTGATGTGGACAAATTGTCCACCTGAGGGGCAGACAGGTTGACATTCCCAACAGTGAGAGGTGACAGTGTGTGTTTCCTGCACTTCATCTCTGTCAGCTCCCCTCAGTAGTCTCTTTCTGTGTCCTTCCCCTTTCTTCGGATCTCTCTGTCTCTCTGACCCTCTTGTTCCTTTCTCGACAGCAGCCTCAACCCTGAGAAATGGTTCATCTCTCTCAGTCCTGGAGGGCAGTCTCTGTACCTGGTCTGTGCTGTCAACAACAATCCTCCTGCCAGGTTGAGCTAGACCCGGGGGAACCTGACCCTGAGCCCTTCACAGCCCTGTAACCCTGGGGTGCTGAAGCTGCTCCGAATGCAACTCTGGTATGAAGGAGTTCCCATCTTGTCTCCCTGAGCCTCTCCCTGCAGAGTGAATGTCAAGGGGCAATATGCCAGACCCGTCCAATGACCTTCAGCTCCCAAGTCTCTGAGCAAGTCCTACCCTGAGACCAGTAGGGAACAGGGATGTGCTCAGCTCAGCTTCACACACAGCTGTGGGGCCTGGATTTCCACAGGACCTGAGTCCTCTGTTCACTGCAGGACAGTCTTGGTAGGGGTAGGTGTGAGACCTGGACTGAACATTCCCCACATCCATATATGCTGGAAGGGTCTGGAGATCCCATGTCCACATCCCAATAAGAGAAAAAGGACAGAGGGTTGTGGTTTAGCAGGTAAATCCACCTAATCCCATTTATTTACAGGGAAATCAGGGCCCCTGGCAGATGTGTTTCTGGTGGCCCTCAGGGAGGCAGCTGTGAAGATCCTGCTTCTCTGTCTCTTCCTCATCTTCCTCAGGTGAGCGCCGCCCCAGGGACTAAGGAGAGGTTTGAACAGGCCAGAGACATAATGCAGGTTCCTTGTTCTGGTGTCAAAGGGACCTGAACAGGTCAAAGAGTGAAGCAGGAGGCTGAAGTACAGATGAGAATCCACATGGGTGAACAGTTGTCTGTTCACAACACTGAGTGTCCAGGTTATGGGGGTTCCTGCTATCATCAAGGGGCTCTTGGGGGCTTGACACACTCTCTGTCCTTAGTCTCCTCCAGCCACTTAACAGGTCCAGGGAGGTGACTCTGCAACCCTCCCACCCTGATCTGGCCACACTGACAGGCCCTGGTCTCTTCACTCAGAGTGACATCCCACAGGAGGAAGCAGGCACAGGCAGCAGACAGCATGGAGGATGCAAACACTGTCATGGTTCATCTCTGAGGTGAACTTTGTGGGCATCTCACCATCCAACAACCCACTGGACACCTTCCCCAGGGGACTCCAGGATTGCTTTGTTCAGCATGGCCAAAGTCGAGCCATCCAGTCTCCTCCTCAAACCCACTTCTCCTCCTGGTATCCTCCCTCCCACTGATGACATGGCAGTCCCCTCTCCAAAGTCAAAACCAGGGTGTTTCCATGCCTTTATCTGCCTCCCTCCCCAGATTCCATTCATCACTGACTCTCATCCCTCCTCCTCCTAAACATGGTTCCTCTTGGTACCCACTTCTCCATCCTGATTCTGATCATTCCAATGGCCACACCTCCTCTTCCCTGGTCACTGAGCCCACCTCCCCTCATGCCTTCCTCTCTCCCCAAAACAGGCCTGCAGACTGTGCTTCCAGATGTCTCCTCTTCCATGTATTCCATGGTCTGAACAGCCGTGTTTCCCTCCATTACTGGAGAGCCAGGTGCCAATGCCACTGTCTGGACTGAGGGTCATGCACAGACTGTCTCTGCTGGACTCTGTTCTAGATGACATGCAAATGGCCAAGGATTACATTAAAAGATGCTCATCGTCATTATTCGGTTCACAAACTGCACAGGAAATACTACAACACATGTCTGGAGAACTGATTAAAAGGAAGACATCAAAGGAAAACTGAAAACTAACAGACCTCCTAAACATACTCATGGGTGTGGAGAATTTGAAGCCTTTTGGCACTGCATCTAAAATGGTTAACCCTGTTAAAAGCCTTTAAAATTTCCTTTTATAGTGATTTTCTGTTGGGAGCCAGCATAGAGGCTCGCCTGAGTGTTAGGGATCCAGGCGGGCTGCGAACCCTGAGACCACTAGGATGAGTTCAGGAGCTGATGGCCCATTTCCTTCCTTTACTGTTCGGCACGTTCCACTAGCAGGGACTTTGATGAAGCTTAACTACAATACAACCTCACACTAGTAAGGATAGCTATAATTAAAGT
>CAUYQG010248099.1:0-10941 GCA_963574415.1 Tarsius wallacei
CTTGTTTAAGGCTCCCACACTAATTTATGTTCTTTGATCAAGTTATTTTGTCTTTTTGCTCTAACACTCTAACAAACATCATCACACAGTATACCTACGTAACAAACCTGTACACGTACTCCTTGAAACTAAAATTTAAAAAGCAGAAAATAGGATTTGTTTTTGCTGTTTAGATGATCTTTGTTAGAGTGTTAGAGCAAAAAGACAAAATAACTTGATCAAAGAACATAAATTAGTGTGGGAGCCTTAAACAAGACTCTTTTCAACTAGACCACATTGCTTCTTCCTGACCAAAAGTAAACAAACTGAAAATAATATAAACATAAAAACCGAAATATAGGTAACCATTACAAACCTGTTAAATGTAACAGGAAGTCAAATGTATATTTATATTCTAAACTACTATACAATAAATTCAACAATTTTATGAGCTCTCAAAAATATGCAATTACAATTGGAGACAGACATTATTACAAGCAGGAGATGCCAATAAGGTTAAGTAAAAATATGATATATTTTCAATATAATATAAGTGAAAATAGAATATGTGTTTGAACAATTATTTCAAATTTATTATATCTTTTGAAGAAACACATCTCTAAATATTAATTTATTGTTAATTAGGGAAAGAAAGATTGCATGATATACTGATAATAGTTAAACACACTACTAAGTCATTATTTCAAATCTTTCAACAAGAGATGCATGTTATAACCATTTTAAGATAAATAAAACTGAAGTTTATCTAACTTTCTCAAAGTGACACAATAATGTAGCTTAAGTAATGATTGATATTGAAGTCAGATCTGCCTGACACTTGGTTACTCATTATAAAACTATGAAGCCGTACATACTTTTAAAAAAATTCTCATAGACTTATATGACAGAAAGAAAGTTATCATCTTAAAGAAAACAAACTGCAACAAAATAATCAAACAGATAAATAAGATAAGCAAAACCACTTGTTTTCCTGAAGTCTTTAAAAAGCATGATTGCTATCAGTATATAAATGAAACTCATAGAAAATCAATATGTCCCTCTGAGATAAATGGCTGCCTTAAAAATCTTTAAATATAGAATTACTTTATATAAGAACATTGCTATAGTTAGAAATTCAATTTGCATATTGGACTCATTTAAAAAAATTTTTCAGTTCTAGAGTATCTATATTTTTCATATGAGGTGATGGACTTGCATATGTGCACAAAGTGCAATGACTACCACCTAAGTACCTTCTATATTTAAAGGGCATTCTTATTAAATAGAGCACAATTTAGGGAGGAAGTAAACAACTGTAGTCAATAGATCTTATGTAATCCCTTCTGAGGCATTTAATGATTTTTTTAACTTCAATTTTTTTACCATATAGAAAAATAAAATTTACCAGTGGGGTATTTGCTTTGCAGGGTCTCGAGCTCTCAGTGTAGAACCCAAATTTCATTGGCCAGGACAAGTGATCAAGCTTTCTTATTTTGTCATACAAAACCTCTCTATTAAGGTGATTTGAATGACTATCTCATCAACTAAATATTTTGTTACAATAACACCAAGGGAAATAATTATTTAAGGGAGTAGTCTACAGAAAGCTCTTCAATCACTTACAAAAAAGAGAATATGATAAACAGAGTAATATATAACTCCAGTAAAATAGTCAGATTATCATCTATTCTCAGTGAATCATTTTGATGCATTCTTCTTTTTAATCAGTCACAAAGAGTTTGAGTGGACAAGATAATTTATTGAACAAGACATGGAAAACATCAGAACACATAAACAATTTCTAGTAATATCTGTTTTTCAGATCACATCACTATGGAAAGCAGAATCACTTTTTATATGCAAAGCAAATAAATCTAGCTAACTATGTACTAACTAATATATTTACAAACAAAATTTAATATGAACTGTTCAACCCGGTCCTTCTGTGTATCATAATAATATACAGAAAATAGACATTGTTTGAGGCAATTATTGAAGACTTGTCAGAATAGTTTTCTCCAAAATAAATAGAAATTAAACATGCTACAGTCTGAAAATGCTGTAAATAGTTTCGATGCTACTAGACACTTTTATAATAGAACCACCTTCTAAAAAGTATGTAGCCCAGGATGTCTGTTGTTGCTGTTTAATTTGTGACCAGACATGTTAGGTTTATAATTCTAGATAGGATATTCCATACATTTAAAGAGTAACGGTGTTTCCTTTATTTGGAGAAGAAAATCAGAATATCATACTTCTTTGTAAAATGTTAACAACACACACACACACACACACACACATATACACATATACCACAACAAATCCTGATATAACAATATTAAAATGATAATCTAGTATGCACAGACACATATCAAAATATGTAAGTTCTACTGGTAGCTTTCTAAAATCTGACAGCACAAAAAGTAGATTTCATTTATTATAAAAAAAGGTGAACCATAACATTTTTGGTAGTTATCTGGTAAGTTCAATATTTTACTTTGTCTATCTCATTTTATTTTCACTTTTGGAGATAATAAGGGCAGATACAATCTTTAGAACCCTTAATACTTATATTTGTAATCATTTATAGTTACTATACCTAGTCTATTGCATTTATTTTCTATAGCTCTATAACAAATCGCTACAAATTTCTCAGTTTTAAGTAACATTCATTTACTGTCTCACAGTTCTGCAGGTTAGAGGTACTGTGTTCTTTGCTCATGAGGTTAAAAATCTAGTTCCTTGCAGTTCTAGGATCAGAATCCTTATTTCTTTACGGGTATTTTCCAGGGATTACCCTTACTCCTAGGAAACATTTCTTGGTTTCTGACTCTGGTTTTCCCAATTCCAAAAAATCTGGATTAATCACATTCGAATTAAGAAAGACCATCTATATTATTATTCTCAAGTAAAAGAGATGACAGACATTTTGTATTTGTCAAAAGACTGCAACACAATGTGTAATTTATATAAGTTTTAATACAACCCAGTGCATCAGTTAGCACTTTCATTGTGTAATACGGTTCAGTCACCAAGTATCATTCAAATATCCACCACGAGCCATTTCAAGTTTAACTTGTGCTTTGATAGTCTATTCGCATAAGCTGCTAGGAACTCCATAAAAATAGAAAACCCACATAGGCAGTGCTTGCTTTTCTCCACAGTATTCAAAGCCACCTCCTATCCTCTAACCTTTAATTTAACAGAGAAAACCTGTCACAATAGAGCCATCTTTGTCCAGCTCTGCAGGCGGCTTCCTCTTTGGGTCACAGAATGTCAAATTCTGTAACGGACAGGTACACCCAGCATTGTTGTTCTGGGATTGTACAAAAGACAGCCTATTTACCAGCTGGAAAAAAAGAGGTATGCATTTACACTCTCATAAAAACCTTCTCTTTAACGCTGTTGTGACAAAGGTGCTGGCTATGACAGTCATGTGCGATACATATATTTCCCTTTTTAAAAAATCCTAAACAAATCTTCCATTCATAGAATCTAAGAAAATAAACAGCACTTGCATGTGAGTCAATATTTTATGAAAGAGAGCATAATAAACTGCAATCTAGCTCTCTTACATGAGGAGGGACCCCCATAAAACAGAATTATTTTTTGAAGAGTGGGCCCCTTGTAGTACAGGCGTCCTTTGATAGGTAAGTGTTCCAGGAACCCATCAGAGTCAGTGTACCAACTGGCATTGTTGTGAGAAGCTGTGCTTGGCTTCAGTGTATTTTTTTTGGAGATTCTTTCAATGCTTTGCCCATTTCATGATGGGTGATTTACAAGAGTCATTTGCCCACACAGCGCTGAGTGTTCATCAGTTTTAGCCCCAAAATGGCATGGCCTCTGTGCCCCACTCTCCCTATTCACCTGATCTTGCCCTGAGTGACTTTTTTGTTGTTTCTTGGGATGAAAAAGTCCTCAAAGGGAAACATTTTGCCCCTTTGGTAGAGGTGAAACAAAAAATAGCAGAAGCACTAAAAGGCATCAAAATTGACAAGTTCAAAAACTGTTTTGAGCAGTGCAAAAGTGTTTCAATAGGTATATTGCATCAAACGAAGAGTACTTTGAAGGTGACTGAAGTATAAACATATAAGAATAAATACATATTTCTAAATAAATAAATGTCGGGGTTTTTTTGGTCCCACCTTCATAATTCTTGTAATGGGTATTTATTATTATTTATGGTTTTCTGTTATTAACAGCTTTTGGCAGACGAAGAACAATAACAACAACAACAACAACAACATACAACATCTTTCTTCATAATAAAATTAACCCTTCCCAAGATTTGCTTAGAAGCAAAGAGAACTGTAAGTGTCAAAGCTAGAATCAGACTGTGATCTCTGATTCATTGCAACTGGTAGTTGGGAAAAAAATGTACCACACTTCAATTTTATATGCAAACACTGTTTTGCATACACATATGCAACACATATTCAGCAGTCACCAAATTACCCCCTATTTATCTTTAATATTTCCTTCATGGTTTATCACTACAATCTAGTATCAGACACTAGTCTCACTCAAAGCTTCCTACTACATTTTCTGCTTGCAATGTTAACTTCATCCTTTCTTCACAGGGAAAGCTATTTTCCTAACACGCAAATCTAGTAATGTCACTTTTCTACTTTTCTCTTCCATGTGTCACTAATGCACTCAGGATAAAGTCCAAGTTCTTTTGGGAAGCCTACAGAGCACATCAGCTTAGTGACTCAACACCCCTTCCATGTCCATACTTTCCTTTGGTCAGATGAAATAACTAATTTCTGAAGAAGCATACTCTATTATAAGTTCATGACTTTTTAGATGCTATTTCCTCTGTATGGTGAGCCTTCTCACCTTGTCTACCGAACACAATACCACTTCTCATTAAGATTTTCAGTGGCCAGGCACAGTGGTTCACATCTGTAATCCCAGCACTTCGAGAGGTCAAGGCAGGAGGATCACTTGAGTCCAGGAGTTTGAGACCAGTCCAAGTAACATAGTGAGAACTTGTCTCTACAAAAAATTTAAAATGTAGCCAGGTGTGGTGGTGCATACTTGTAGTCCTAGGTCCTCAGAAGGCTAAGGTGGAAGGATCCCCTGAGTCCAGGAAGTTGAGGCTGTGGCAAGTCATGATTACGCCACTGCACTCCAGTCTGGGTGACAGAGTGAGACTCCCAACTCAGAAAAAGCAACAAACAGAAAAAGATTCATGGAGAATCTGACTATTATTTGATTTAACCTCCTGTGGTCTTTTCTCTCATTCTATTATACCTTATAAATACCTCATTGATCTTATTTTATTGCTTAGATTTGTCTAAGAAGTAAACCAAAAACCTGAGGACAGGGGATGACTTTTTTTTATTTATTTATCCAGAATAGTGCTTTAGAATTTATAGAGCCATAAAATCTATTAACTAAATAACACATTGTTACAACCTCAATAAATACTCAACCACAAATCTAATAAATCAATACTGTTTTCTTGTCATTTCATAATTGAGGAATAAGAATAAAAAGAGAATAAGCAAATAACATTTTACACTTATGACAGCTACTAACACAAAATTAATCATCTTCCCTGTTTTGGAAGATATTTCCATAATTACTCCTGTTCTGTAGAAGTGTTTTTAAAAGGATGTCCTGAGAATCTGGCTCACAATATATTTTAGTTTAATACAAGTAGTATTTCTAATTTTTATAATGTATTACCAACACTTAAAAATTAGAACGATCAACATAAAATCTAGATTTTTGGTATGTTATGAAAAAAATGGAAGACTTGGTAATGCTGGACCTACTTTTCCTTTTAACAGCAATTACAAGAAGCTTCACAGGCAGTTTAACAGTGACTGTCCCCTTCAAGTAGGCACAGCCTCTCCCAGGTCCTGTTACTAGTGCTCCAAGCCTTGCCAGACCTGTACTTTATATGCTAGACACACATGCTTTCGAAAGGCCCAATTTCCTCCACAGACATAATCTAAGGTTAAACAAATGAAATGCAGATGCTGATAATAAGAACATAAGTATAATATGCTCAGAACCATGGCTCTTGCATAACATTTCAATCCATTTTTCAGAGAGGTAAATTTACCTTAAAGTTTCCTGTCCAGGTTATCAAGTGATCTCTTCAACACATTCTCCATGTTAATATTCATGACATGGAAAGTTAGATTAAACAGGAGTGAGAAGATAAGTTACATTTCAAAACCACCACCAACAACAAGAAAACACAGCTTATAATTGCACTCTGAAATGTATTAAGCACATCCAGTTACTTTAAAGAAATATGTGTCATAGACACTTCTCATATTGACTCTCAAGTCTGGGTTTCATTTTAAGACTGACCTTGGATCGTGGAGGTGCCCGGATGTACCACTTACAGTCCACGGCCTCGCTCGCAGTAGCTTTGCCTTCCTTCATAATTTGTATAGACTCCACAATTCCTTCCGGACCGCCCATCTCAAACTCACACACTAAATAACAAAATACCAAAAAACACACAAAAATGGAGCTTGACTAATAAACCAAAAGTATATTTCATAGCAAAAAAATGAAGTCCTCTGAACATTATTGAATATCTATTTTACCAACCTGGTAATGGTTTCAAAGCTCCAAGGTCCTTAAAGTCAGGATCTTAAAAATTGAGAAAAAGACAGTTAGTCTCACTCTACATTTATTGCATACAATTATTTTGAGTAATATACCATTAAATCATCCAAGAATCTGCCTAAAAAATACATTAGGGAAAAGCAAATGGTGAGATAAAACATGCATAATAATAAGACCAAAATGTTAATACAGTATTACTACAAGTTTTTCTCAATAAAAAAGAAAGACACCAGTTTTTAAAAATTCTTCCAATGTTAACTCCTTCATTTAATTATTGAACAAAAGTTGTACTCATTTCTTGTAACTTCATCATTGGACAACAGATTTTTAAAAAATGTATCCATAGGTAATTCAAGGTTTGGATCAAATTCCCTGTGTTCTAGATACCATTCTTTCATCTAATTCCAAATAAAGTGCTGAAAAACAAATTTTAACTAGAATATTTGAAGCACAACGATGTAGAATCTATGACTCCTCTGACTGACTGAACTATCTCGTTTCATTAAATCTTTATCTCTAACATTTCATAGCATCCTACCTTCCAAAACATTTGTCGGTATTCAACTTTATTAACTCAACACACGCTCTGTTCCAGCCTTCTTCTCAGCCTAATCCACATTCAGGTATCTGTCCTTAATGCTAATTTATGTGTTGTAGGGGAAGGCTGCTGTATCGTGAGTCTCAGGTGTTTTCTAATTGATATAAGGCAAAAATGCAGGTCTCATTCCCATTTCCGGGAATTGACTTTGAAGTAGATATGTAGCCAATAAAATATAAAGATAAGTCTTTTATAAGACTTCTGAGGAAGTTTTTCCTCATAATAAAGACAAGTCATATACAATTTGTCTGTCTCACGTTGTAGTCATGTTTTTATCAGACTTTTGGGGATCATGCAGTAGCCAACTTCTGATATTGAGAAGTGTTAATATAAGAAAATGCTAACTCTCTTGATTAGCAGAAGGGAAGTATGGAGAACCATGACTCCTTAAGTATGTCATTGAGGCACTGTATTTTTAAAATTTGATGTACATTCACATAGTATTTTTAAAAAATTTTTTAATTACTATGGTTACATAAGAGTTGTATATATTTATGAATTAATCTGTTTTAGAGTTGGACTTTTCTGAGATTTTGTTCTAATTGGCAAATAAAAATTATATATATTTATGTACAACATAATGTTTTGATGTATGTATACATTGTTAAGTATTTAAATCAAGATAATTCACATATGTATTACCTCACACAATTATTATTTTTCATGTGTAATAAAAACACCAGAAAAACCTATTTTCTAGCAACTTTCAAGTATGCAATGTATTGTTACTAACTTTAGCCACTATGATGAGCTCTTGAACTTATTCCTCCTGCCTGGCTGAAATTGGGCTTTTTGATTTTTAAAAAAATACATGTCCTTAAATGGACACCAAACATCCTTGTATGGATTTTCTTTGGCTTGTGGGTGGGCGAAAGCATCAATGACTATGATATATGTTGGAGATACTTAGAATACAATTTAAAAGATGAATGGAATATTTAATTCATTCTTACTACCATGGTATTATCTACAGATTAAAAATCTTTCAGTTTGAAATATTTTGTGAGACACTACTTGAAAATGATCTGGGACTGTGATAGTATTCTTTCTGGAGGGAATTAGTTATAGATATTAAGACCATATGTGCTGTTAATTAGTTATAGATATTAAGACCGGTGTATCTAAGTGTGTTTGTATGTCTGCGTGCATAGATGCACTAAACTTGTAACTGTAGGCTGATTGTTAGTGATCTTCACTAAAGGTTATTTTTGTTGTTTGTTTTGTCAGTGATTATATTTGTCAGTGATTATACGCTATAATCTGATTATATTTGCTATTTAGACTCATTTTAGAGTGTTCGTAGATTAGAAAATGTTAGTAAGTTTTGAATCAAGTTACAAATTCCTTTCATAGCTGTCTTTAAAACACTTTTAAAAATATTTTAATAAAAAATGAAGAAAAAAGCCTGTAAGCCATTTTCATGAAAGATGAAGAAATGAGGACATCATACATAATTTGAACCAAAATACCACTTAGTAGGACTTTTTCTCTTCATTTAAATCAATGAATATTTAGTTATTGCTTCAAATATTTATTTAATACCTACAGTGGACAAAAAAGAGCTCTGTTTTATAGAGAGCTAAAATGGGTTGTCACCATTAAGCAGTTTTGATGGTGTTGAACAGACCCATTCATGTCTTCCTTATCTGTCTGTCAAGCTTAACAACTCCAATTATCTAGATTTTTGTTATCCCTTTTAGTCTATTTACTATTAAGAATAATGCTTAATTATATGCATTATTAATATATATTATCTCCCTTTTTGTTAGAATGTTTGTCTTACATGGCTGTTTTTATAATTTTTATAGAAATGTAGTTGATACTCTATTTTCTAGTTTGAAGGCTAACATTTGTCATCTTTATAATGCATGCCAGACAACATTGAGAGAAATGCCAGTTCTGGGAATTGAAAATTAATAGTGATAGTACTGATGATTTAAAAAACACAACTTTAGGAAAAATTGCTTTTGCAATTCTACTTATATTAGCCTCCGGTAATACCACAATAATAGACAGCCCATACGACTTGCAAAAACAAATAAACAACACAATTCTTTTTTGAAACTTCAACTGAATTCAAGATTATAAAGATTGACTGATCATCCAAGGTTGTTGGGAGCAGTAACATGAATTATCATTATTATTATTATTATTATTATTATTATTATTATTATTATTATTTTGAGTAGAAGTCTCACTCTGTCGCCCAGACTGGAGTACAGTGGTATGCTCATAGCTACCACAGCCTCGACCTGCTGGGTTCAGGCAATCCTTCTTCCTCAGCCTTCCAAGTAGCTGGAACTATAGGCACGTGCCACCATGCCTGGCTAATTTTTTTGACTTATTGTAGAGACGAGGTCTCGCCAAGGTGCCCAACCTGGTCTCGAACCCCTGTGCTCAGGCAATCCTCTTTTTTTTTTTTTTGAGTTGGAGTCTCACTCTGTCGCCCAGACTGGAGTGCAGTGGCCGCTCTCGGCCACCGCAGCCTCCTCCTGCTGGGCTCCGGCGATCCTTCCACCTCAGTCTTCCGAGTAGCCAGAATTACAGGCACGAGCTACGATGCCCGGCTGATTTTTTGATTTATTGTAGAGATGAAGTCTCGCCAAGTTGCCCAGACGGGTCTCGAACCCGCAGCCTCAGGCAATCCACTCACTTCAGCCTCCCAAGGCGCGGGATTGCATGCTGAGCCACCGAGCCCGGCTCAGGCAATCCTCTTGCCTTAGCCTCCCAAAGTGCTGGGATTATAGGCATGAGCCACTGCACCAGGCAAACGTGAATTATTATGCAGTTGCACATTAAGTTGGACTTAGTAACTAGTGTTATACTCTAGAGCCATGTCTAAATCTGCTCTCTACTAAACGACCCAAATGAACTTCTAAAAATATTAAGCAAATCATGGTACACGTTTGGTTTTCCATTGCCCTTAGAATGAGACCGCAACTCTCTGTAACTTATTGTAATACCCTGTGAGTTCATTTCCCTGACCTCCTGGACTGTGCTGCTGATCAGTACTCTCTCCTGTTTAATCACACTTTCCCATTTCTATTTTTCAAACTCTCAAGTCTAAGCTAAATAAAGGACCTGGCAACTCTTGAGCCTCTCTGTTCAAAACCTAGAACAGTGCTTGGGCAACAGTAGCATAGAGGCATTCTATACATTACTGTATTGAACATATTTTTCTCTATATAAAAAATACGGTTACATGACACCAAGGTGATTTTTTTTAATATGTTCATGTTTTTGCAAGGCTTTATGCTTAACAATTTTCGAATCCACAGGTTCTCATGATATACATATCACATTATGTTTGACACTATATTAGAGATCTGCCTTTTGTTTAACACACCCTTATTCTTTTTTTCTGAGCACACAGCTATGCTATGTTTCCCAGCTTCCGATGCAATTGCAGGTAGCCACAGAACTGAGCTCTTGGTCATTAAGATGCTGAAAGCTGAAAATGTTGAAAGTTACTTGCAGGCTGGCTTCATAAAAAAACTTCTTGATGCCGGACTCGGTGGCTCAGCCTGCAATCCCGCGCTTTGGGAGGCTGAGGTGAGTGGATTGCCTGAGCCCGCGGGTTCGAGACCCGCCTGGGCAACTTGGCGAGACCTCATCTCTACAATAAATTAAAAAAATCAGCTGGGCGTGGTAGCGTGCGCCTGTAATTCCAGCTACTCGGAAGGCTGAGGCGGAAGAATCGCCGGAGCCCAACAGGTTGAGGCTGTAGTGGCCGGGAGCATGCCACTGCACTCCAGTCTGGGTGACAGAGT
>CAUYQG010248102.1:0-29416 GCA_963574415.1 Tarsius wallacei
GAGGCTGAGGTGAGTGGATTGCCTGAGCCCGCGGGTTTGAGACCCGCCTGGGCAAGCGAGACCTCATCTCTACAATAAAAATAAAAAAAAAATTAGCCGGGTATGGTAGCGTACGCCTGTAGTTCCGGCTACTTGAAAGGCTGAGGCGGAAGGATCGCCGGAGCCCAGTAGGTCAAGGCTGCAGTGGCCGGGAGCGGCCACTGCACTCCAGTCTGGGTGACGAAGTGAGACTCTGACTCAAAAAAAAAAAAAAAAAAAAAATACACATTTGACGATAAAACTTTTAATAAACTCAATACATTGCAGTCACAATGGGAGTCCAATTTAAAATAATTTATCATACTATGATGCTATAAGTTGTTTTGAAACAATACAGTCTTATCCTAAATTAATTAAATTTGTGATGCTCAATTAAAAGAGCAGGTGTTCTTAAATGCCCATTCAACATCTCTGTATACATTTTTTTGAGGACATTATTCCTACAGTATTCTATTCCATATGTTGCCATGATTCATTGAGAATATTATCCAAATCAAAATTTCATTTCTAGGGTTACCTAGTTAAGTATACTATAAGAAAGGGATTGGCAGTAGTGGGAAACTGTTAAGGGAGGGAGGTGGGATTGGCAGTAGAGGGAAACTGCTAGCGGAGGGAGGGGCATACCTCATCAACAAGGGTACCTGCATAGTCAACGTTTGTGTACCTAACCCTGAATTGTACCCCACATCTTTATAATAAAAAAAATTAGGTTAACAACAACAGCAACAAAAAAGAAATTTTACTTAGTGAAAAAAAAGAACAGCTAAATAAAAAAATCATCTACTTTTAATAATTTTATGTATTTACCGTTGTGAAATGTCATGTGCATCAGAGTTTTAAAAGCACAATTTTTACAAAAGTAAAAGATTTTGACATGCATTTGCTTCTTCTACTAATAGATATATAGATAGTAGTTTATATATGTGAACTTTTTATTGAAGTGTTATATACGTATAAAAAAATTGCAAGTTATATTTGTGTAGTTCAGTGCATTTTCACAAGTTGAATTTACCCATCTAACCTGTATTCACTTTCAGAAACAGAATAGTACCCTAGCAATCCCCTTAACCCTTCTTTTTCATGAAAGATCCCCCCCTTCCTCTAAAGAGCAACCACTCTCCTGACTTCTGAAGGCATAGTTAGTTTTTAGTTTTACCTGTTTTTGTTTTTTGTATAAATGGAATCATGCAATATATCCTATGTTGGTCTCACTTCTTTAAGTCAGGACTGTTTGCGTGACTCATCTGTGCTGTTGTTTGTGGCTGTACACTCACTTATTTTCATTGCTATGTTGTGTTCCATATTCCAGCTCACTTATCTAGTCTACTTTTGATGGGCATTTCGGGAATTTCCTGTTTGGGGCTGTTAGTGCTGCTGTGGACTTCCAGGTGTCTTTTAGTGAACATGTAGATGTATTTCTGTTAGATTTATGCCTAAGAGTAGAGTTGGTGGGTCAGAAGGAGTCCGTATGTTCAGTTTCAGTAGATACTGCCAAACAATTTTCTAAAGTGGTTATACCAATTTTTAGTCCACCATCAGTGAATGAAAGTACGATAATAGTTGCTACAGATTCTTGTCAGCACTTGGTACTGTCCAGTTTTCATTGTAACCATTTTGATGGATAGATACCAGTATCACAGGATAATTTTACTTTGTACTTCTCAGATGATTAATGAAGTTGAACATTCGAATTATCCTCTCTTTTCAAGTGTTTGTTCTCTTTTTATTTAAACATTTTCAGATATTTCTTAAATTTGCAGAGAGAAAACATCTCTTGACTCTGTCTTGAGTGTATCTGAGACAGCAAGTAAATTAAACCATACGGAAATGAAATAAGCAATGAAAGTTAGGAAGCAAAGAAGACAGTGGGAAAGAGAAGAGGAAATAGAATGAATCATTGTTTTGTAACTGGGTTATAAGATAATTTTTAAAGTATCATATGTAAGTGTTTAAGGAGACTCATTTTAGGGTCACAAAGTAAAACTTAGTTTTATGTTGTTTGTGTAAAGGAGCAAAGGCCAACCAGCTAATTCAAGTGGAAAGAAAGCAGTGCAAAAACAGCAGGTTGTAAGCTTAAAAAAGAAGCACTTAATCACAACAAAGAGCGCAGTTCACAATTAAAATCAGATGTGACATCAACTTTCATGAAGAAAAAAACTTGGAAGTAGTAGGAGACAGAGCAACATGCATTTGCCACAGAAAACTTGAACTCTTCTTTCTCATTCTGTGAAAGCTCACATAGACAGTAGTAAGGATATGCATATTTACATAACACAAATTTGCTCTAATCAGTACAAATTCTGAAAAAGATTTCCACCAGCGCAATAAAAGACTACTTTCCTTGTTTTTAAAAGAGGCTCTATAAATAAATAAATAAATAAAAACACCACAACCCAACATAGAAAAAAAGAGTTTCAAATGGCTTACTATATGTATGAAATGTCATTTGAAATACAATAAATGCACATTTTAAGAATAGAGAAATGGGGTATACATAGGTTTGTTTATGGATATATCAAGCAGTGGACCTAAGATTTGTGCATTTGGCTACATGTAAGTTATGCCTCAAAGTTCTCAAAAAACAGAATGTGCTTTTCACCTGTTAGATGGGCAAATATCAAAGAGCTTAGATTATACAGTATATTGACAGCTGTAGGAGATAAGAACTGCTTGAGTTGATGTTACTACACTTTTGTAATAGTGTTTTTGAGGTAGTGTTACACTTGGTTTAACAACATGCAAACTTAATCTAAATATTATTTAATCCTGAACATTTTGCTTCTGAACAGACATCTTACAAGGAATAATTTAATTGAAAATAGTTTACTTTTATCAAATATTTCTTTTAAAAGAATTTATGTCTTTCTTTATATGTGCTTCAAAATAATTTTCCAGAAGGGCTGGTGGTCATAATAGCCTTTGTGCATCTATTTAGTCAGTGATTATATAATTAGTTGACAATGTGATAGAAATATTTCAGCTTTAATTATAGATTAAAAAGTCCCAACAGTAGATTCTGTAAATTTACCCACATTATAAAGGACTTTATAATTGTTTTGAAACTTGTCAACCCTACATATAAACAATACAGTCATATTAACATCTGCCACTTTCATTTCTTCAATGAAAAATATTTATTAAGTACCATCTGTGTGCAAGACAACACGTTAGGTGCAATGATGTGTTGTAGTAATGTGTTAACAAAGCTCCTTTTTCTTCATTGAGGATGGGTTTGACCTTGGGTTAACTTTATGACTTCATTCTCTCTAAGCCAGATAAAAGCGGAATGCCAGCTGTCTAACCAGGCAACATCTCTAGTGATAAAAATGACCCCTATTTGGTGAATTGCATCTAGATTAGGGTGAACTATATATAAACTATAAAGGCCAGCTGCAGAGCCATAGTTTTGAGTTTCCATAAGGGCAGTGACTCTTGTAACTGGGAGTGCTCCTTGCAGACATGTCTATGGCATTGTTAAAAGAGATGCTGGTCCTGTGGGCATGGGCTTCTAAACATGTCCATGTGAATCTCAGCCCCTTACATATGAGTGGTTACTCGGCAGGGCACAGATGGTAGCTCCTGGACATCTTTAAGCTCTACTGAATAGACTGTCATGAGGACCTTGCCCACCAAGACTGATGCTTGTGCTCCCTGCTGGGCAGCTCTGCTTTCTATTGAGTACACAGTTGCCAAGTGCGACCCACGAAAGTCTTTTTAGTTTGCATGCTTAACTGAGCCTAAGAAGACCACCTCATGAGTGTTTTTGTAGGAATGGGAATTGAAAAATTAATAGTTATAAAACCATACTGCAGGCTCTGGGAAGAACAACTTGGCAATTTAAAAAAAGCATACATGTAAATGACTCACAAATCCCTCTTCTAGTAATTTATTCTATTGATAGAACCATGTATACTGTGGGCAGCTGGCATAAGGATAGTCATTGTAGCATTGCTGGTAAATTAAAAGATTAGAAAAAAACTACATTTTCTTTGACAGAAGAGTACTAACATGAATCGTAGAATTTTCAAACAATGGTGTATTATACAATGAAATTGGAATTATTATAAAGAATGAAGAAGCTTTATTTTTACTGAATTTCCCCAAGATATATTGTTAAGTAAAAAAGGCAATATTCAGAATAATGTTTATATATTGCTTATGTTTTAAATACACAACAAAAACATACTTGCGTATGACCAGAATAACTAAGTTTACACAACCAAGTTGGGAAGGAGCCATTGCCGTTGGGTGGGGTGGGAGGGAGACTCCCTCTCTTTTTTCTTCCTAATCATATCTTAGGCAGTGAGCAAGTTAGACAGAATAGAAATAGGAAGCACAGCGTCCCTGCAACTCAGACTAGGGACTAATCTGTTATGAGTGCAGTTGAAGTCCCAGTTTGGTTCCATTTTCCTCTCCCTCTGTCTGTTTGTCGTTCCCAGTTCTAACCTGATTTTGATGTTTATCCTTCTCACATCAATCTTTACACTTCTGCAACTTGGAGAAGGAAATGGGTACAGAGATTGTAGCATAGTAGCCATGTTCCACATGTAATACCACCTAGCAGTGAAAATAAACGACGTTCATTTACATATATCAGCATGGGTGGACCTCAGAGGCCTTTGGTTGAGCAAGACTTAGGCATTGTACTTTTTGAATTTTTACTTTGTGCGTATTCAAAAAGAAGAATTCTTAAGAGCTAGGGATTTAGATCATGTTTGATTTCAGTAAAATGTCAGTATGTTACAGCTTTTGCTTTGCTGATTTATATTGCAAATGTCAGTGTACTGGGGTGCCATGGTTTTGAATATGAGGTATGTGTTCCATGGGTTAAAGACTTGGTGATGGTGGACACTTTGGGGGGGTGTGGGGTATTACATTTTATCTTTATATAATAGTATAGTGCCTTTGAAATTTTTGGTAATTTGCTGTATTCCTGGAAGAATCCTCTAGATGATTGCTGTTTGTTAATTGCTGATCTCTTTTATGGTTTAAATTATAGATTGCCCTCTTGGACTCCCCAACAGCTTTGAGTATGGAGGAAAAACTGCAGCAGAATGAAGCAAGAGTAAGTGATACTTTGACTCATTTCTTTTTAAAAGCATAACTTTCACTGTTATTTTAAGTGCATGCTTTTCAGGACTTACTGTTTGAGACTTTTTCTTTTTGTATTATGCTTAGCCTCCTCCTTTCCTGGTGATTATTTTTAAAGAGTCACAATAGTTGACTTTTTATGTATGCATCACATTTTCTGCGATTTAATAAATGGGATTTGTCTGGCACATGATAGTTAACTACAAGTAAATTGATATGCATACCCTCCTGTCAAAGCAGTGAGGTCACTTGGACCTTCAGTGTAGATGTGAGCTCTGGGTCAAGGGGGGGCCAAGTGCAACATTTGTGAAACAGCAGTGGTCCTCATAGCTTCTTGAGCACCACCATTTAGCTTTTTGTCATCCCTTTACTTTGTTTCCAGTGGGATACCCAGCACTTGGGGAATCTCTGATTACTCTAGATAGGTGCTCAGTTTTTCTTATGCTAGATGAGGCAGGGAGAGAGTAACTGGAAGAGAGTGGTTATGGGCTGAAGCCAACGTGTGTGTTGGTGCGTTTGGAAATGTGATGCTTTTGGAAAACTGGTTTTATGACTGACCAGGTGCTGTGCTATTTTTTGTTTGAAAAGAAAATCTTCTATGAAAAGAGAAACAGGTATTAACAAATTTTGGAGTGGATTTCGTTCATGGTGCCGAATGATTAAAATAGATTGAAAAAGAAAATTGGTTTTTCTTGGTAAAAGCTCTATCAAGAATACATAATATGGAAGATAAAAATTGGGTTGTAGTTAGGAACTTGTTGACACTTCCCCTGGATAATTATGCTGAATAGTATGCTGTTAATAGCATTAGTAAAAACCTTAGTTTCTTAATCCCTGTTTTTTTTTCATGAAATCTTATGTAGTAGTACTTCAATTTCTAATTTAGAATACTATAATTTAAATTGTAGATGAATGTAATCTTAAATTGTTTCTCAGTAATAGTTTTCATTAATACCAAGGAAGTTAATAGAAACCAATAAACATATTAATTTGAATGTTTTATACATGCTGTGACAGAAATGACTACCTATCTTGTTCCTAACATTTTCTAAATTTTCATCTAGCTTTTTGCTAACCCTTTTTAATTGTTTTCCATCTGTTTGGTTATAAATCTCATCACCTGATCACATTGTTAGAGGTGGTATCACATATTTGCATTTTATTAATGTTTTAAATGAGTATTATTTGATTTAAATAAAATGGTAAAATAAATCCATGGCATACATATTATTATTTTTAAAGCTAGAAGTAACTGATTGGATTCAAAAGGTTTGATTTGCTCATATTTCTTCAGTGAGAAATTCATCTGTTGGCAAAATGCAGAATTGTTTGTGTTGAATGCTTTGTGTTCTCAGATAAATTGCCAGTGACACTGTTAACTGGTTAGTAAAAATTAGGAAATTCACTACATCAGTCTTTCCCTTCTTTGTGAAGTGAAAGCATGAGAATATTCCCTTTCTGAATACTTTTTCAAAACAAAAAGCCCTGAAAGCCATGTGACTTTTGTTGCTATCATGATACTGTGGGGTTGGTACTGCTCACGTGATGAGATGAACGACTGAAGTGTAGGACTGGTTTCAGGTAACTGAGGACATTTTTATCAAACAAGTAAAAACAAGCAAAACATAGAGAGGCTCTTTCAGTCCTATTTCTTTTGCTTTTCACTGAAAGGATGGTAGATTTTGACACTAATAACTAGTAAAATAAGTGACATTATTTAAAGAAAAAGTTAGCTGGGCTCGGTGGCTTAGCCTGTAATTCCAGCGCTTTGGGAGACAGAGGTGAGTGGATTGCCTGAACCTGCGGGTTTGAGACCCACCTGGGCAGCTTGGCAAGACCTCATCTCTACAATAAATCAAAAATTAGCCAGGCGTGGTAGCGTGCCTGTAGTTCCAGCTACTTGGAAGGCTGAGGTGGAAGGATCGCTGGAGCCCAGCAGGTCGAGGCTGCAGTGATTGGGAGCGGCCACTGCACTCCAGTCTGGGTGACAGAGTGAGACTCCAACTCAAAAAAAAAAAAAAAAAAGTTAACTTAGATTTCTTACAGTCTTACTTGAGGTAAATTGAGGAGCAAAATGAATGGCTACTGAAAGACTGACCACGGTGGGTGTAATATGTTTTGGTTTTCCTCCTGGATAAACCATTATGCCTGGTCCTAAGTGTACTGACGTGAATACCCTTTCTGATGACTACACTTAATGGCATGTAGGAAGTTTCTTAGCAATGAGAATATAACAAATGTGTTCTGTGTGTGCATGTTGGCCTGGTTAACTTGCTGGTGGGAAAATCAGGAGCCTTAAATGGGCTGGTGTCTGCTGCTGAGTGAGGAGGAAGCAGGAATGACCAAGGCTTGAGAAGGATGAGTTCTCCCCTTACTGAGCTGCTCTTTCTTATTTTTTTCCACAGAACACATTTTTCATCCATTCAACTATCGCTTTTTTTGCTTCTTAATGAATTAATCTCTAGGATCACCTAAGAAGTTTTATGGAACTAGCAGAATATTTCTGTTAACTTTGAGAAGCAGTTTCCAACTGTGCTATATGTTCAACAATTGGGGATATTTTATATTTTCTCCCTATGCTAGAACAGATTGGAAAAAGGCGATTTTTATCAAAAGATTTTTGCTTTTACTAAGAATCAATTAAAGAACTACCTTTTTTTTAAAAAGAAAAATAGAATGAGATTTATAAACCCCATTAATTAACTGCAAAAGCAGATTATCTCCTAAAAGAAAACTGCAGCATCCAAGGTGATTTAATCACCACACCTAATTAGAAAGAAAATAATAAATCACTATTTCCTAGGATCTAAAGTATAATCATGAAAAATTAACCTGTTTAATGAACTGTTGTCATCCTTAAACTTGCAATTTTGGTTAATAATCTAAGGAAGCAGATTTTATTTAAGTACACTGGAAAAAAGACTTGTAAATTCTAGGCAAATTGACAAATTTCTGTCTGTTCTTTCATTTGCCATAATGTAGGTTTAGGCTGAGATCATCTTGCTTGATTTTTATTTGGTATTGGTTCTTTCAGGGGTAAAGTTTGCTACCTAATTAAACAAATTATAGTTCATTCTTTTATGAACTGTTAGAATTTGGAAGCATTCTATAAAAACACCATAGACATTTTCTTATGGAACAGTCACATATGTATATTTTTCTTTTTAGGTTCAAGAATTGACCAAGGAATGGACAAATAAGTGGAATGAAACCCAAAATATTTTGAAAGTAAGAACTGTGAAAAGGTGTTTAGTCTTACTATGCTGGATTAAATAGGTACAACTTTTTTTTTCTCCTTAAACTTGCAATTGTATACAGGTAAGATCAGTGGAGCAAATTAGTGGCTTTTGTGGGATGGGGGTTCTGGTTTGATTTGAAGAGCTGGAAAAGGAGACTGTTAGATGCTGCAGCTGTGTGTTTGAACATGTACAGGTTATGTTGCTGTTTAAGATTTTTGCTTTTACTTGTTGGAGTTTTTCCATTGTTGACTGAGCACATATTAGGACACTATTTATTATTCAAGGGTATCCACTTTGCCTTTCTGCTTTTGTTAAAAGTCAATATATTAAATGAAAAAATTTCCCATGGCAATATTATAGAATATGCTTGCAAAGCATGGCTAGATTTCATAAATTTCTAAACTAGTAATTTCCTATGAAAATATTTTTCTGCATGTCTCAAGGACTAGTTTGGATGGTCTGCATTTCTGACAAGACTCACTGTGAAAAGATGTCAGTAATAGCCTTCATTTTTCATACTGTTTTGAAATGCAAGTTTCTTTTTGTTCCCGGTTTTTAGAAAACCTTTGTCATCTCTGGAGGGCCAGCCATACTAGGTTTGAGGTTCAAATTTGAATTTTGTGTTTTCATGGGGTCTGGCTGACTTTATGCATGAAATAAGACACTTCAGAGACTCTTGAATCTGAGGTTTGTTTTTAAGGTCTGTTGAGGTAAAATTTTCCCAAAGGATTCAAATCTCTCTCTGATATTGGTGGCTAGATGAATGAGGCTTACTTGAATGTCTTGGCAGAACCCTGACTTGGGTCTCCTTGAAGATGGCACACCCATTTACTGTTTCATGGGGGCAGACTTCTTCTGAAGGTCTGGATTAACCAGGAAGTTCAGTGTTGAACAACTGTTGGCGAGCACGGGGTCAGCATTATATTATGTAAAGTTCTCCTTGTACCATTGAGGCAACTTGGCCTGCTCTTGGTGTTAAAATGACTGTTTCTCATGAGGTCAGAAGTTGTGCTTAAGTCGTAGATGGTGGTGAGTCATGATGGGTTTAGAGATATTCTTTCCAGCTACTTCTGCACTGCAAGAAGTGAGAGTTTCTGTGTTTAGACTTTTCTTTTCTCTCCTCCTGATTGTAATGGTAATGTCCCATTACTTTCAGGTACTTCCACAGTATTTCCTTTGTTGAGAGATTTTTGTGCAGGAAACTGAGCAAAGTCTTTACTTGTATCTCACAATACTCAGATGTGGAATAAGCTCGCCAAAGGCGTGACTTTTTTTGTTTAAGATGCAGCAACTCCAAGATGATGCCTCAGCCCCTGAAGCCCAAGTCATTTGACTTTTTATGCCATGATGTAACTTGCCTCAGGAAATTTTCCAAAGAAGGAAGACTAACGTCTTCTCCATTTAGGGAAAGAAAGAAATCTGTTACCTATTTGAAAAGTCATTACTACATGGCGCACCCGTTAGCACAGGAGGCAATGCGGCGAGAAATTGAAAGATTTAAGCTTCATCTCTGCTGCTGCTGTGGATTCTCGATTCTCCTTGTCACTGTAGTAGGGGGTTTATAAAGGTATCCGCACTAGAGTCATGACAGTGAAGCCCTAAATGCATTCTTATTCTTATGGGTTATTTTGAGCCCTAAAGGAAATCCTCCTTCAATTCCAAACCTATTTTTTATATGTCTAATTATTTTTACTTTTTATGACTTTTCAGGTGAGGAGAAAAAAAAGTGATAAGTGCTATATGTTAAAGGCAAATGCTATTTCAAAATTTTCCCTTCTCTCAACCTTGTAAGCCCATTTTAGATTGCTCTGAGGGTATTTGCGCTTTAAGACTGTAGTCATTTTCTGCTTGCATTTGATATTTCAAGGGCTGTCTTCAACTCTTATTGGAAGACGGTGCCTGAGGGCTAAGGTGAGGAAAAGGGCTACTCAAATGCTTTTTAAGAAAACATTCTTTAGAAATTGTTATTCCATTAGTTTGAAACTGCATGGTTTTTGTGATTCTCTCCCATATTTCCGCTGTCTGTGTGTTCTGTCAGTCAGTTATTATTCCAGAAATGCTGCATTAAATCCACTGCAACTCAGTGACAACCGCCTGTGCTGTGTGCTTTTATTTCCCATTTCAGTTCTGAGATTGAGATTAGTTTACCCACATGTATCATGGGGAGTTGCTTCTGGAGTATAGTGAACCCCTTCTCATGAAGAGGTAGGAATGTCAAGTCATTGTGTAGAGTAAAGGTCCTTTGAAGTCAGAGTTACCCTTGAAAGTTCTTTACATATCCATCATTTATTTTTCCTAATCCAGTGCAATTGCCTGGGTGTTAGCTGCTCAAGTCTGGTTCATCTGGGCTCAGTCCAGGCTGTAGTTCGGTTTCTAGCATGTTTTATGTGTCTCTCATCTTCTTAGACCAGCCAATAGTCTAGGACATGCTCTTCTTATAGTGTTGACCAAGGTACAAGCAGACAGGCTTAGTCATGCAAGTACACATCAAGCCTGTTCATGTATTGTGTCTGCCAGCATCCCCTTGCCCAAATGCAGGCTACTTGGCTAAACTGGAAGTCTAGGGGAGGAAGAAGTATGTTTTATCTCAATGAGGCCTTGGTAAAAGTATAAATGAAGAATTCTATTTTGTGACCAGCGGTTTCATCTACATATGCCCATCTGAAAATAATGAATCTTCAAATTCTGGGGATTTGCTCTTCTACTAAATTTGCACGTTTTGTAGAGACAGAACCAACAAAGCAGTAAATTCCCTGGATTATCTTCATCATCAGAATGCTGTTGTTAACTTTGCCCATTTGTCAATCATCATCTCTTCCAAGCCCCAAGTACTCTGTGTCCAAGGAGAGACTCTTGGAGAGAAGATTGAGAAAGTTAACATTCCCAGGGCATTGAAAGAGGTATGAAGGCCACTTTAGTGCTTGTGGGCACAGTAAGAAGAATGTCAAGGAGCTGCTTCATGACCCCTTTTATTAGAGAATCATTTCACCGGGGACTCATGGATGTTGTTTGAAGAGAGGACTAGTGGAAAGAGTACAGACGATCTTCTCAGTAATCAGAATTATCTTTGTCATTGATAAGCTGCCTGTGCTGTGTGCTTGTGGGTCTTTGTTCAGTTCTGAGACTTGAGATTAGTTCATCAGCGTACTTCATAAGGAGTTGCTTCAGCAAAATAGGAGAACTCCCTCTCGTGCAGGGGTAGGAGTCTAAAGTCTGTGTGAAGGACAAATGTCTCTTGAAGTCCAAGTTACTCTGGAAAGTTCCCTAAATTTCCTTGGAAATCGCCAGGTACTAAGCTTCTGGTTGCTCAGAAGCAAGGAGTGACTTTGTTCCCTTGTTTTTGTATCTAGTCTGGACATCCCTGTTCCAGATGAGTGGCATCTGCAGTCCTGTCGAGGGAGGGTGGAGGGAGAGTGAGGGACCATTGCATGGATTCTGCTCTACGACAGGCACTGACTGTCTTCAGAAGAGCTGATGGCAGCATGGAGGTAGTGACTGGAGCCTCAGGCTTTGATCCTGGGAACTCAAAACTCGGATCTTAGGCCTCAGTTCCCTTTCTGACTCGGGGTCATGGCAGTCATCCATAACTATCACACGCCCTGCTTCCCTGCTTGGAAGATGGCAGCCTCTTTCTTATGTTCAAGCTGACAGCATAAGCAATCCTAGCATTCTGTTATTTTGAAAGTATTTGACAGTAGGGCATGTGCATATATTAAAGAGGCAGGTCTCAGCAGTCAGGTAATGAGAGAAAATTTTATTAGACTCTACGTTGTGTTCTATGTATCCACTCCCTTGCCCCTTAATCTACCTTCTGCATTTTTGTAATCTTCATTTTTTTCTAAAGTATAAACTCCTTGCCTGGGTTTGCATGGGCTTCCTTCTCAGCTTCATCTGTCCTATTACAGTTCTCTGTGCCCACCACCTTCATCCCACCTTGCCTGATGACTTGGGTTTCCCTCCCAAACCCTGTGCATGGGCTTTGGGTTTCTTGGTGTCTCCTGGTCTTTGCCTGTGTTGCTCCAAATTCGGGTTGCTTTCTTCTTTCTGTGCCTCCATCAGAATCCATCTGGAAGCCCTTCTCTATCACTCCTCCTCTCTCTTCCACTTTCCAGCTAGGGGGAATTTGTTTTCCTCTGTGCTTTTGTAGCTTGCAGTTTTACTTCAGTCTCGTATTTGTCATCATCTGAGTTAGGTGATATTGGTTTCTCCCTCTTTCTGCCAGCTCTTATGCACAGTAAAACAGGAGCAAATCTGGCCAAGGACTGTCTCATTATCATTCTGCGAGCCAACTTCTAGAGCTCTGCTTCTCACAGAGCAGACATGCGGTAAAAACGTATGGGATTAAGTTAGTATTTAGAAAGAAAATAAAAACCTTTGTATTAATATACTAGGGCTGTCAAAACGAAATACCACAGACTGAATGACTGGAACAACAGAAATGTATTTGCTCACAGTTCTGGAGGTTGGAAGTACAAGATCAAGGTATTGGCAGTTTTGGCTTCTCCTGAGGCCTCCCTCCCTAGCCTGCAGATGGCCACCTCTTCTGTGTCCTCACATGGCCTTTTCTTTGTGTGCTTGCACTCCTGGTCTTTCTCTGCCAATCCTAATCTTCTCTTCTTATAAGGACACCAGTCTGATTGGATTAGGGCTCATCCTAAAAGCCCCATTTTGATCACTTTAATTAATTAATTGCAACTTAATCCAAGGCTCTATCTCCAAATACAGTCGCATTCTGAGGTATTGGAGGTTAGAGCTTCAACTTTCAAATTATGGGGCTACCCAAGGCAGCCCTTAACAACCCTGGACCGTACAAATCTGATCACCTGCTGGGAAGAGTGGCAGGGAATGTTGTGCCAGCAGTAGGCCTGCCCTGGTAATGCTCCTCCCTGTGTGTTCCATCTCATGTTTCTTATTCCTATGTGAAAAGTATGTGTATGACTGTGCATTTTTATTCTTGGGGGAAGATAGCTCAGTCCCTCACTTGGATCAGGGAGATCCTTGCATTTCAAAGTGTGGTTCATGCACCAGTGGCATCGGCATCATGGGAGCTGATTAGAAATGCGAGCTCTCAAGCCCTCCTCCAGCCTTCCCGAATGCATTTTAATAAGATCCTGGGTGATGTGTCTGCACCTTCAGGCCTGAGTGCTGAATTTTGATACACTGAGGCGAGATAGGGCAGTCTTGGCTTCATTGCCTACATTTGTTCTTCCCCTTCCTCTGCTCTGCCCAGTCTTGTGGGCTGCCCTTTCCTGGGCCCCTGTGAGAGTCCAGTGGAAGATTGAAGAGATAAGCCAGACCCTTTCCCCTCTGGCCTCTGGAGGCATCTCCAGCGGCAGGTGCCTCTTGTCCAAGGCCTCAGCTCCCTCAGCAAGGACTGGTGTGTGGTGGTTGCAGTCTGCCTGGTAACACTGCCCTGGCCTCCAGGAACACTGCCTCCAACACCCGCTCCTCTCTTTGCCCCTCCTGCCTAGGGCGATGCTAGTTTTCAGCTCTTGCTAGGATGTGGGTGGCCTCACTGTGCCCAATGGCTTTCCAGCTCTTCAGCCCAGTAACCAGTTACCTGTATTCAAGTCCCTTATATTTAAGTACTTAAGTCATTTCTGTTTTATGGGTAGACTTTGTCTGGTACCCAAGTGTGTTCCACATATGTCCCTGGACTACACTGCTGGCTCCTCAGACTGTGGTGTGTTAACATTATTCTTCTTCTGTTTTGAGGTCTGTCTTTCTCGTCCCGTCTTAGAATACTGCCCCAGTATTATTTTCATCCTGGCTAACTTTGTTTTAAACTGCAGTGACTCTCCTGGGCCTTGGAAGTTATTGTTGTGATCAATCTGGCTTCTACAAGCCCTGCCACCAGTGGATTCTGAGCCCTTTGTACCTGTCCCCCTTTTGCATAGTCATAGTGTTACACTGACTGCATAGTATTTGAAGTGGCTTACACAGTGACTGCTCAGTACCTCTCCTGTGTACCTTCTGACCTGACTTTCCCAAGTCCCCTGTGTCTTATTGCTTATGAATCTTTTCAAGTGCTCCTTTAAGAGGAGGGATCCCTGCTTTCTTTCTCTACTCCCACATTCTTATCCCCCATCCCAATCTTTGTGCTTTTGGATTTATCTGCTTGGCACACATCTTGGTTTCTCGGTTCCAGTATTTTATAAACGGTGTAAGAAAAATGCTCAAGGTATGTCATCTGGCTTCCAGATAACTCCTTGAGCTGTGCGCTTCAGGGTAACTCACAGCCGGTTTGTACTGCAGCACCAGGCTGGCAGCTCTCTGGCAGATGGTGCAGCAGAAGGGAGCGCAGTCTTGCCAGTGTTTGTCCAGAGGAGGGCTACGAGGTGGTGCTTGCTGGTGCTTGTGGCCCTGAGAGTAGTCTCTGAGTCCATCCAGCATGGGCTGTTCTCATTTTTTTATATTTATTTATTTATTTGAGTTAGAGTCTCACTCTGTCCCTCAGGCTGGAGTGCAGTGGCATGCTCACAGCCACTGCAGCCTCGACCTGCTGAGTTCAGGCAATCTTTCCACCTCAGCCTTCCAAGTAGCTGGAACTACAGGTATGCTCCACGATGCCCAGCTAATTTTTTGATTTATTGTAGAGACAAGGTCTCACCAAGTTGCCCAGGCTGGTCTTCAACCTCTGGGCTCAGGCAGTCCCCTCGCCTCCGCTTCCAAAGTGCTGGGATTACAGATGTGAGCCACCGCGCCCGACTCTTCTCATTTTTTAATAAGCAGGTAGTCTTCCTTGCTGAAGACATATCCTTTGATTGCTCCAGCACTTGGCTGGCTTTTGTGTTTTCACTGACCTGCAGAGGGTTCCTGCCTGTGGCCTGGCAAGGGGGAGCGGGAGGAAGCAGATGCTCCCACGCAGATGCCCAACCTAAGAAGCTTTTCCTTGGAACGTGAGCAATTCCTACAAGTATAACTTGGATGGACTTTTTTTTTCCCCCCAGATTTTAATTATGTGGAAGTTGTAGGTATCTTGCACACAGTTAACAATTGGCGATGGTTGAGCTGAATTTGAAGGATGGAGCATGTCTGAGTCCCTGTGCTGATGGGATCCTGATGCAGATGGTTTAAGCTTAAATTGTGCTGGTGTCTTGATAGTTCTTCTCTGAGGAATAGAAGAAGCAGGATACTACAGGCCCACGGCAGGGGTGGATAACACTGATGGGAGAGAACTTTTTACTCTTTCAGAATGTTTTGACTAACATAAATATAGTAAAATGAAATTGGGATCCTCTTCTGGCTTAAGGTTCTCCGAGTTTAAATTTCATGGAGCTGCATGCTTTCAACCAACTTATATCTGTTTTATAATAGAATCAATCCGCTGAAATTTTTGTCTCTGAAGATTATGGCAACCTATTAAAGATTTTCCCCCGGCTGCCTGCAGTTTTCCATTTCGTGGAGAAGACGTGTTTGGGGAGTGTAATGGGTTTGGAAGCAGCTCTAATAACTGGGCTGTTGCTCAGCAGGCTTGTGGTGGGTCAGGTTTGTAGAACAAGTTTCCTGTGGTCTTCTGGATTCCTGCTGCCCAGGGCACTGAATCCTCTGGTTTCTGGAAAACTTACACACAAAGCATAGGGGAGACAACCTTTTTGTGACCTTTCTCCTTTAAATGCAGTTGTTTGACCTCTTCTTGGTACAAGAATTGAACCTGGCCAGGTCCAGTGGCTCATGCCATGCCTATAATCTCAGCACTTTTGGAGACCAAGGTGGGAGAATTGCTTGAGCCCAGGAGTTTGAGACCAGCCTGGGCAACATAGCAAGACTTCATCTCTACAGAAAAATTAGCCAGGTGTGGTGGCACATGCCTGTAGTCCCAGCTTCTCAAGAGGCTGAGGTGGGAAGATTGCCTGAGCCTAGGAGGTTGAGACTGTGGTGATCTGTGATTGTTCCACTACACTCCAGCCTGAGTGGCAGGGTGAGACCCTGACTCAAAAAAAAAAAAAAAAAAAAAAAAATTGAGGGCAGGTTTGGGGTAGCATTTTTATTTATGAACACCAGTTTTCTTCAGATTTTAGATTAAGGAGGAGACCTGTCTTTCAATTGTGGGTTACCAGCTTCCTTATCAACAACTCTGTGGGCATTTGATACCTCAAAATTCTGACCTCAGGCAGCTATCTATACTTTTTATAGTTACTTATTACCATTTTAAAAAATGCAAAGTATTGACTCCAGAGCATCTTTGGCTATATGAAGAATATATTGAATTTCCAGGTGTTCATCTAGCAGAGATTGGCTACAGTGGGAATTTTGGAAGTCAGTGCCCTTTTCCCTTTGGTTTTCATTGTAAAAATAGACTCAGTTGAATTCAGCACCTGCTTATTAGCAAAGTCCATGGGTAGCTCATGCCTTTAGGATCTCAGGAACTTTCACGCGAGTGGCATTTTTGTAATTTTTACAAACTTTACTTTCAAACTTTTTAGAACTTTTTGGTGAAAGAAAGATAAAAGATGGCAGGCATCCTTTTGACATGCTGACATTCTAATAAAGTGGGATTGCTACTTATGTTGATAAAGAAATTGCTGGCATTACTATGAGCTTGAAAATTTTTCTCTATAATGGAATATCTTTCCCAGCCTGCCCCAGTTTATCCTTCCTTCATTCCCCACCCCCTTCTTCCTCCCTAATTAAGCACATGTTTATTGGGAGCATCTTACATATTTGACATAGTTCTAGGCACTGGGTATACCCAGTGAGCAAGACAAAAAATACCCGCCCTCACGGAGATTATATTCTAGTGCTAGAAGACTTTTTCTCACAATCGAACATTCTTCTGTAAACGTTCCGTAGTCTCATTTAGTCTTGTCCTCAGATTTCTAACAGAACAGGACTAATCTGATAAAACAGTATTGTCCCATTCTCAGACTCTCTGATGTTTGAGTCCAGTGATTATATAAAATAAATAAATACTTTTTCAGTTCCAGCTAATTTTATTCATAAAGTTTACTTAAAAAGATAGCTTATACTAGATGGATTTATATATGCATGTGTGTGCAAACACACACACTCTCTCTCTCTCTCTCTCTCTCTCTCTCTCTCTCTCTCTCATACTTAAAGCATTTTGAAAAGCCCTTGAAACATAAAAGTGTTTATAAGTTTACATCCATTAGAATGTAAACTCTATGAGGGCATGGTTTCTGTCTGTCTTGTTTGCTGCTCAGTAGGTTAAATGAATGAATGGATAATTATAAACTGGCCCTCTGTGACTGTATGCTACCAGAGAAGTTGTTGGGAGAAATGAGTTCATAAATGTAATATAAGGTGTTCCTGGAGATGAGAGGGGATGACCTTTGATCTTCCATGTTGTAACTATCCATATCCTTGTCATTCCTTCTGTTAGATTATAAACTCCTTTAAGTCAGAGAGCATATTTTGTTCATCTTTGAATCTCTTCTAAATTCTACTGTCTTGTGCACTAGTTTTTTTATAAGTAGGAAGTGTTCTGTGAATAATTGACCTCAACTTGTTCTCCCATTTCTCAGAAGTTTTGGAACAAGTTTGGGAACTTTCGCTGCAGAACAAACTGCCCTGAAACCTAGTGGCTTAAATAGACTGTTATTATTTCCCATAATTTTTATGGGTCAAGCTGGCTCAGTGAATTTCCCTGGCCTTCCCCCACGCACTGGACTTGAAGTTCTAAGATGGCCTTGCTCACGTGGCTGGTGGTTGGCTCATTGTCAGCTGTGGATGATTTGGCTCTGTGTCTCTCATCCTCCAGGGGTTAGGTCATTACATGCTGGTCTTGGGGTCCTAAGAACGGCAAGAGAGGATAAGCTTCAGTGTCCAAGCATTTTGCATCTCATTTGCTAATGTCTCATTGACTGAAACTAGTCATATGGCTGAAACCAGAGTTAGGAGTGAGGTGAATACCCAAGGGCACGAGTACAGGGAGAGCAAAGAGTCTTGCCATTTTTGCAAAAGATATCTACCACAGGCATCTTTTTTCTGTATTCTCTTAGCCCTTTTGCTCCTACTGGCCCTAGTGGTTTGCAATTGTGTGTGTGCGACTGTGGGTTTCTGTCTTCCCATAAAAGAGAGTGTTGAAAGCGGGGAGGATTTGGGACCAGGGGTTGCAATAATGACTTGAGAGAGGATTATGAGAAATCATTTGTCCTCTACTTTAATTTGCAGACTAGTGTGGATGCCTTTGTGTCTATCTAAAAAAAGTCTTATCAATACCTCCATGTACAAAGCCTTTTATCTTTTTTTTAGGGCATTCACACACACTATCTCACTGGCTCATCCTTGATCTTAAAGCAAGAGAAAAAAGATGTTACTCCACTTTACATAGTATGCATTTGTTAATTTGTCAACTTCTCATTAAAGTTAGATGCTGGCTGTTAATTTCCATCAAACTGTGTGTTCTTCCTTTTCTAAAGTTCTGCTCTTGCAATTGTTTTTTGAGATGAAAGGCAAAGTAATAAACAAGCTTCATTGTTTTCCACAACTGGGACTTGATAATTAACAAGGGAGATGACTGTCAGCCCTATAGCCTTTGGCAGGGTCAGAAACCCAGCGGAGCTATTTCCAGAGCCAGCTCTGCTGCTGTCACTAGTGCCAAGCCTACAAGATTTTCCATGGCTGTTCTTGTCTTAAAGGAACTAATCATAAATAAAGGTATTCTAAGTGTATTCTAGTTCTTTCTTTAGGTAACATTTCTGGAGCAAAAGACTCAGAAATAAATCATATGTGCCCTGTTAAATGTTGGTACCACACGATAAATTATTTTGAACACATAAGGAATGTTCCCTCTGATCTTTTGCCATGAGACATGTGCACTGATGGCCTCTAACTAAGTATTTATTGCCAGAATCAGGGAGGAAGAGGTTGGTCATATGGAAGTGTGCTTTATGTACACCTGTACTCACTGGGGGTTAAATTGTGGGAACTTGGTTTAGTTGGCAAAGACGCTTAAAAAGTGGCCATTTCATGATAAAGATAAGTTTATTATTCATGTCGCCCAGGAACTCGTTTAACTCACCTGTGAGTCTTCCTCAGGGCTGTGAGCTTGGGGAGAAGTGGGTGGTGGTGAAGCAGTTGTGAACCTGGGAGCAAGGGGATGGTTTTCTGCCTGCCTAGACTGATGATTGCCTGTGCACAATTTTGGATCCATTGTTTATTCTTTTTCAGACCTTGGCCACAGGTCACTTTCTGAAATTTCTTAGAACCTCACTGTAAGATGCCAACAACCGGCCTGGGCAACAGAGAAAGACCTCGTCCCTACAAAAAAATAAAAAATTAACTGGATCTGGTGGCACACACCTACAGCCACTTGGGAGGCTAAGGTGAAAAAAATCTCCAGAGCCCAAGAGGTCAAGGCCGCAGTGAGCCATGATCTTGTCATTGCACTCCAGACTGGGTGACATAGTGAGACCCTGACTCAAGAAAAGAAAAGAAAAGAAAAAACCCCAAAAAACAAAACCATGCAAACCATAAGAGTGCCCATCATACAGAATGAGAAATAAGCACATGTAAAGTGTTGAGAATGGTATCTGGCACATAGTATTGTCAGCATTACAGTAATGTCAGTTATGTTATCCATTTTTTAAATTAATTTTACTCTGAATCCATCCTCTTTGATAAAAAACTGGGTTGCCAATAATACTTACCTTCCCAGTTGGGCAGAAAAAAAGAAGAAATTATGTGTATAAAAACATCTTAAAGTATATGGTTTTATACAGATACAATGTGTTACCTAAAGATATCTTATCAGGTAGCATTATGTTTGCTTGACAGACATAATAGAAAACAACAGAAAACCCAATGCCAAACTGGCTTATATGGTACAAGGATTTATTAGTTCACAGAAGAGTAATGGTAGGGTGAGATTTAGGCATGGTTTGATCAGGGCTCTGGCTCACTAGGATTTTTCTTGGTTCTGCTTCTGGGTGTACTGACTTCATCGGCAGGCTGTCTACCCTCAGATTGGCAAAGGGAGAACAGCAATTCCAGATTTATATCTGTCCAACACATTTTCCAGAGTCAACAAGTGTGAGTTTCTGACCTCAACAAAATTTTGAGCTTTGCACCAATTGGTACACTTCTGAACCAGTTACTGGGGCCAGGGAGATACTGTGTGCTGATTGGCTTAGACCCGGTTTATTTAAACCAATTGCTGTGATAAGGGAATGGATTATCCTCATTGAGATGAATCAGAGCCCACCTTTGGAGCCCTTTGGGCTGAGATCAAGCCCAGTCATTACAGCTACTGTGAGCCGGGGATTGGGGAGCAGGTGAATCTTTGTGACACAATTTACATTTTCTATGATAGACATAGAACTGGGTCACTTACTGTATTATAAAGTATATTCAAGGTAAACAGGAGATGCACATGCATTCTTTTATTTCTTAGAAAATATTTTTGAATGTTTCCTTTATGGCTCAGAAATCCTGTGTTTAGCTGGAAAATTGCATAAAAGGACAGCTGAATATCTGTACCGTGGTGGAAACATTCCATAACAGGAGAAACCTCTGTTTCCTGGCTTTAGAATTGAAAAATGGCATGCAATGAATTCCATGCATTTAAACACGTTTTCCTTCTCTCGTTTAGATTGATTGCACAATGTACACTGAGCTCCAAATGGGTGTGTTCTCTTCTCCAACCTTTCAGATGTAGTTTTGAACTTGGCTCAGTTCCACTGGCCCCCTTTGCTTGATGTTTCCCATCCCGCCTATCTAGCAACAGGGACCCTAAGGAGCAGGTTGAACTTACCCTCCATCTGAATCACAACAGAGGTTTTAAGAGATTACTTTTCCTTAGCATCCAGGTTGATTTTGCCTTTGCATTATTTAAGGATGACAGCAGTTTATCTTAACTCCGGGCAGCAGAGCTCCAAGTCTCTTGGCAGAAATGATGGTTTTAAGGAGTAACAGTACCTGCAACAGATTACGTTAATCAGCATAATTAGCAAGTGGGCACCTACTGAAAAACAAAGTATGGGCTTGGGTTGCATGTGGATGTCTATTACCAGGATATTCTGATACTTGGCAGGAGAAGGGATGGCTATGAATCTCTAACATCTTATCTAGTACTTTATAGTGTAAGCTTTGCAAGCTAAAATCAGTCTTCCAGAGCAAGTTGTCTGTAGCACATAGATGAGAGGCATTAGTTCCAAACAGCTCTGATTTCTCCTTGAAAGACTCTGACAGCATAGACATCACAGAAGATGGTCACTTTCCTCTATATCTAATCTATTTTGATGTATTTTATTTAAGCCTTTTTTGTCCTTGCTATTGTGGTAAAACTTATACTGGCATTCCTAGCAGATTTGACTGAAGTCAAGCAATAGAACTTGCGATGACACTTAAGTTGCTAAATCCAGTTTCTCATCAAAACAACTTAAGTTTCAGTCATCTCCATGTAAGAAGACACTGATTTACCATACAGAAGTAGTTTCTTCTCAGAATCAGTTGGAGATCTTAAAAAACAGTTTTCTCAACCTCACTGCAGTCTCATGGAATGAGAGTGATTAGAGGTGGCACCCTGAAATCCCTATTTTTAAGCAAGTGCCCCGAGCCTCACAAGAGTTGGGCAACATAGCCCTAAAGCACATGGAATGTCAGCCTTTACAGCACATCTATCTGTGTTTATTGCTTGCTCTTGGGTTCATAGAATAAAATAATGCAGGTAACTTCTTGTGAGTTTTTGCAGTCCTCAAATTGTACATTCTTGCAGACATTTGGAAACATTGGCTGATGTTCTTTGTAAAGAAATTTTAGCTGAATAAATTTATTTATTTATTTTTGTTAAATGCAGTTATTTGTTCATAGGAACTTAAAAAAATGAAGTTTGTTTTTTAATTGAGGTTTAACACAGTGTGCAGATATGATGTGTACAGCTCATGCATTTTTGCATCTGTGTAAACTAAACCCATGTAAACCGTACCCATATCAAGATAAAGGACATCTGCTTCCCGGAGGTTTCCTTCTGTTCCTTCTTACTCAGTTACTTCCTGTCCCCTCTCCTGGAGAAAACTGCTGTTCTGACATCAGCTACATAGAGTTTTGCCTGTTGCTGAGCTTCATACAGATGGAATCATGCCCTATATTCCATTTTTGCATTTGGCTTCTTCCTGCAGCATGTTAACTGTAAGGTTCATCTGTACTATGTTTAGCAATCATTTGTTCTTCTGTATTGTGAGACTCTTTTTATCTGTTCTCCTGTTGGTAAACTTCATTTGGGTTATCATCTCTTGGTTGTTGTGAGTGGTGTTTCTGTGAACATTCTGGAACCTGCTTTGTTGGGTGAATGCATTCACAGGGCTCTCCTCCTGGTGAGAATTTGGCCCCTCCCTACTTTTCTCTTGCATTTGTCTGCCCAATCTTTATGCCTGGTTCACCACCTCCCCGCCCCATACACCCATTCCCACCCTGCTGACTCTCAGAGTGAGCTGGGCTAGGGCACTAACCCTAACCCTAACCCCAGTGGTTCTGATCCGTACTTAGTAGCAACAAAACCCCCCATCCACAGGCAGCAGACATTGCCTTCAGTCTTTGCTGGTTCCTCATATGATTTTCTTTTAATCTGGATCTGATCCAGTTGGTCGATTATCACGAATCACTTCTGAGTTCTGTTGATTTTTAGAATGGCAATTTCAAAGATTTCCAGTGCATTTGCTATACTTTTTGTGGCTTGTCTTTCTCCTGTAAGTCCTCCTTTTTCACAGCTAGATAATTCAATGTGTGTCCTATAGAACTGTTTTGGTATATCTGTTTTTTCTTTGCTAGACTTTGAGGTCCTAAAGGTAGAGATATGTTTTTGCCCCCCCCAACTGCCTCACATCCAACAATTAATAATGAGAATATTAATTGGAATAATAGTAGTGGATAACATTTACCGAACTCTTACTATGTGCCAGGCATTGTTCCAAGTCGGCACTGTCTAATAGAAATGTAATACAAGTGCCCTATGCTATTTCAAATTTCCTGGTAGCCACATTAAAAAACGTAAAAGATATAGTGGAAATTGATTTTAATAGTATATTTGATTTAACTGTTATATTAAAAATATTACTATTTTGGCATATATTCAATATAAAAATTGTTAATGAAGTATTTTACAATTTTTTTATAATCAGTGTGACAACTGGTATGAATTTTATATTTACAGTACATCTCAATTCAGATGCTAAATTTGCTTCAGGTACACTTGATGTGTATTTCTATTTTATAAAATGTATATTTGATATGTAGACTCCTATACTAAGTATGTTATAAACATTTTAAAAAGTTTTCTGTAACTTAATTATCAGTTATAAATTTTAAACTAAAATAAATTAAGTAAAATTAAAAATTCAATTTTCCCATTGTTGGTAGCTATATTTCAGGGGTTCAATAACATCATGGGCACAGTGCCATTTTAATTGTTATATGTATTTATTTGCTTATTCCATTCAGCAGCCTTATGAAGGTGGTGTTCTTACTTTTTTCATTTTACAGGTAAGGAAACTGGGGCCCACCGGGCACACATCTACAGTTAAGGAAGGAAGAGGTGAGGTCAGCATTTGAACCTGTCTTGAGGTCTGGGCTTGTGACCCGCACTGTGCTGCCTGGTTCTTATTGTTTGAAACTGACCTCACTTTAATTGTCATATGAATTCTGCTGTATTCACATTCAGATGCATTGACTTTGTTGTTCTCTGACCCTTATCTTTTTGCTTTTTGTCCTGTAAAGATTGGTAGGAAAAAAGTGGTCTTAAAAAGTGACCCTTTACTTGTAGTGAATTTGGCTGCTTATTAGTATTTTTTAAAACCAAAATAGATGATGGCTTTTGCTTAAGCCCCATCTGCTCTGTTATCTCTGTAAATGTCAAGACAAGATTTGCTTTCTGTGAAATAATAGCTCAGATTTCCTTTGTGCTTTCTTTAATCATGACTGTGATTTTTTAATTCCTCCAGGGTTGGGCTTCGTTGTCTCTTTTGCCTTGGTTCATTTCTAGTCTTTTTCTTAAGCAAAGAGTCGTGGTTATTTCACTGAGCATCATTTTCTTTTTTGTGTGTTATTAGCATTTGCTCTTATAGTAATGATTTCTCTGGGCGTCTTTCAGAATATTCTTGAAATGTATCTAGCTAGCCATATGTTCTTATCTGCCTTCGTACGTATATTTTACTTCATAGGAGACTTGCTTTCGTGTAATTGTTCTATTGCCCTTTACTGCAATGATGGTTATTTATAAAAGATGGAATCTAACATGTGCTCTTTGGCAAGTAAAAATGACTCAGATGTGCACAGTATTATTTGCTACCTGTGAAGCCGAGAAATGGAGAGGTACAGTGATAGTTCTGCCATATTTCATCTGCAGCGTGCTGTGCTCCCAAACATCCTGAGATTGCTTTCTCTTCCTCTCCTCAAGGGTCCCCTTCTCCTCTCCATGGATGTTCTGTGACTGCGACATCTTTTCACTGCTTATCTAATTTGGATGAAATGGACAAAAAGCCTTGTCCTTTCTTGAGTTCTTACATATTTTCTTTTCTTTCTTCTATTTTTTTTTTTTTTTTTGGAGTTGGCGTCTCTCTGTTGCCCAGACTGGAGTGTAGTGGCCGCTCCCAGCCACTGCAGCCTCGACCTGCTGGGCTCTGGTGATCCTTCCGCCTCAGCCCTCCGAGTAGCCGGAATTACAGGCATGTGCTACCACGCCCAGCTGATTTTTTGATTTATTGTAGAGATGAGGTCTCGCCGAGTTGTCCAGGAGGATCTCGAACCCATGGGTTCAGACAATCCACTTACCTCAGCCTCCCAAAGCGCTGGGATTACAGGCTGAGCCACCGAGCCCGGCTTACACATTTTCATGAACTAAGCATACGCATATATCCAGGAACCAGGTGAAGAAAAAACATCATTAGCCCCTCAGCGTTCCTACCATTCCCCCTTCTGGCACTCATTCTCCCTCCAGGGGAGCCAGTCTAGCCTGAGGTCTAACAGCTCCATACACATGGAACACATAGAATACAGTCACATGTCTCTTAGAGGACAGGGGTACATTCCTGAGAATCGCGTCACTAGGCAATTTCATCATTGTGTGAATGTCAGAGAGTGTAGATGGAATAGTCTGTGGCACACCTAGACTATATAGTGTAGCCTATTGCTCCTAGGCTGCAAACCTGCACAGTGTATTACTGTGCTGAATACTACAGGCAATTGTAACACAATGGTAAGTATTTTTGTATCTAAACATAGAAAAGATACAGTAAAAATACAACATTATCTTATGGGATCATTGATGTGTATGCAGTTGGTCGTTGACAGAAACATTGTTCTGTGGCACATGATGTGTAATTTCTTAGTTTGACAGCCATTGTATATTCAGCTTTATGTTTGTGAGCTTCACCTATGTCTTTGCACATATTAATATATGATGTAGCTATGTCACGATTTATTTATTCATTCTACTCTTTGAATTTGAGTAGTTTCTTGTTTTTAATCTGTGAAAAATAGTGCTGCCATGAACTTTCTTATGTCTATTTTTTGGTGAGTATATGCACGTTTTTCTATCCAGTGTATACTTGGAAGGAGAATTGCTGGGCTATAGAGCAGGTGTACGGTAGTCCCTCCTTATCCTTGGGAGATACATTTTAAGACTCCTGGTTGATGCCTGAAACCACAGATAGTACTGAACTCTATACATACTATGTTTTTTCTAGACATATGAGGGAAGACCCTTCAAAAAACCAAATTTATTTATAAAAAATTGTGTATTTATTCTTATTGGTTTAAACTTCAGTCACCTTCAAAGTACTCTCTGTTTGATGCAGTATGCCTGTTGAAACACTTTTTCCACTGCTCAGGATAGCTTTTGAACGCATCGATTTTGATGCCTTTTAGTGCTTCTGCTGTTTTTTTTTCACCTCTTCCACATCAGTAAAATGTTTCCCTTGAGGACTTTTTTAAAATCTGGGGGAAACAAAAAGTCAGGGCAAGATTGGGTGAATAAAGAGGGTAGGGCATGGGGGTTATACCATTTTTGGTCAAAAACTGCTGAACACTCAGTGTGGTGTGGGCAGGTGCACTCATAAATCATGCATCATGAAATGGGTAAACATGCTGAAAGAATCTCCAAACAAAAATTCACTGAAGCCAAACGCAGCCTCTCACAACAATGCTAGCTGCTACGCTGATGCTAATGGGGTTCTAAAATACTTACCTAGAGAGGAAGCCTGTATACTACAAGGAGCCTGCCCTCCAAATAATAATTCCATTTTTGGGGTCCCCTCCCTTGTATATATCTTTAATAAAGTTTAACTTATTAATTAGGCATCATTAGAGATGAACAAAATTACTACTAATAAAAAAGAACAATGATAACAATATGTCAACATCACTATTCTTGTGCTTTGGGGTCATTATTAAAGTTAAAGTTAGGTGACTTGAGCACAAACACTGCAATCAGGTGATGGTAGATCTGATAACTGTCTACTGATGGGTAGGAGCGTGTGCATCATGGATACGGCATACAAAGGGATGGTTCATGCTTGAGTGAGAAGGTGAGAGATTTCACTGTGCTATTCTGAATGGTGTACAGTTTAACACTTTTGAATTGTTTTTTGCTGGGATTTTTTATTTAGTATTTTCAAACCACAGTTAACTGCCATCTTGGAAAGTGAAACCTCAGATAAGGGGCCTACTGTGTGTTCAGCTTTAGCAGATATTGAAAATAGTATATCCAAGCGGTTGTACCATTTATACTCCTACCTACAATGTGGCCCAATTGCTCTACATCCTCACCAACATTTGCTGTTTTTGTCTTTTTTGTTTTAGCCATTCTAGTGGATGTCTGGTTGTGTCACATTGTGTTATGTTTCAAAGTTCCTGCTGATTTGGAAAAACACTCTCCATTGTTTTTAATTAGCATCATTTTCAAATGACTTGCTTCCAGACCTTGTCATCAAGTAAGTTGTTCCAGCGTTTAACATCCTTAGCCACTGGGCACGCCTCTGTCTTCCTCCTGCTCATTCCACTTTGGTTATACATAAACTTGCTACCTTAGTCATCTTGGAGAGCTGTCACTCACACAGTTACCAGCTCATCACAGATGCCTAGTGGAACCCTCTGTGGGAGCAGGGAATACCCATGCAGTGATCTGGAGCCAACCCAGCTGTAGTGGGTCAGCTGGGGTCAACTCACCTTATTTCCTTTCTTTCTTCCTTAATGAGTTTCACTACTCATTCTGGTTTCTCCCACCCCCAGATCCCTACCTGTCTTCTCTTTTTAGCTGTTGCTTCCAAGCCATGGCTGTTTCTTTCTAGCCAGGTCAAAGTTCTTTCTATACAGTGAGAGAGGAATAACCATAAATGTAGTAGAAAACTCCAGGCATATTTTGAATTACTTAGAATCCTTTCTTTCTTCATCTTAGAAAACCTCTTTGACAATCCTTCCTTCCCTGTCACCTAAGCCAAGACCTAACTTTTTACTCTATTGGCAAAGCCTCACCTATCCAGAGTGTTCATGAATATCCTGTTTAACAGTAAAGCCCATGTAAATGACATGATTCCTGAAAATATTTATTGAAAGACTTTAGACAATACTTACTGGTTTAGAAAGTGCAGGGTCATAGCAGATGCGATTTAATGAGTTTTTGATCCAGGTCAGCAGTCATCATCTAAACAACTTAAAGAGATCTTTATGTAGTCCACAGGAATTTCATTACAAACCTTGTTTGTTGCTTGTATGTTAGCATGATTACTGTTTTCTCAAAGTCCTGTGGCGATGTGTGTGTTTTAAATAATTAGAAAGATGTTTAAATATATCTTACGGATTCTCTTGTTCATAGAACATAGAACGTTAGAACAAGGAATCCAAGAAAGAATCTAGGCTAAACTCTTCTCTTGGCCTCCCACCAAGAGTAATTAAATGACTTGGTCTCAAATTTCTAGAAGTAGACCCAGGGCTAGATCCTGTCTAATCACTTCTTAGCCAGTGTTTTTTAATTATACCTTATATAACTTTAAAAATAGTATTCAAACTTAACTTTAAATGGTATCCAAATTTGGTTCTGAGATTATTCAGCATAATGGTACTTCACTTTGATGAAGAGAATATGGCTAGACTCCATCTTTTAGAATCTAATTTTAAGATGTAAAATTTGGAGGCAAGATTTAGCCCATGGTATACCTAAATCAGAAACCATTCTATAATGGGCTAATTTGCATTTAAATTATTCTCTTCAGAGATTTTGAAAGTTGATTATGAATAAATGGCTTGTATTTATTATTATATTAAGCCAGCATGATTTTTGTTAAACTTAAGAGGAAGTCTTTTAATGTCTGCAGAATTTCCTAACATCCTAGTGTGCTATTAGTAAGTAAAGATGTATCTGCATTTAAAACAAAGACATTGGGGAACAAAATGACTTCTTTACCTTAACTAAACAGTGGGTTAATCTTATGAGATATTTTAAATTTAGGAGTCAAAGACAATTGGCAGTTCCCATGATGGGGAAAGCTGTTTACCTTAAATGTTATATATATTTCTGTTGTATAATATGCATTTAATGTGATAATAATTGGAATAAATGTCGTGCCACAGACTGTGTTTTAGTTTCTTAGCACTAGATGTCACTGAAGGCAGGAAAAACAAGCTCTGTCTATTTCTGATTGCAGGGTCCTTGGTAGTAGAGTGTCTGAAAGGGCAGGACAGATATCGTTAAGTGGAATTGGGCCTGGTCAGCAGTGATTTCTGGATGCCGAATCTGTGTGAGAGCTAAATCATGAAGAATTTAGTATGTTATTCAGATGGAATGTCTTCTTGTAGCCACTTTGAGAATTGCTGCAAAAGGATGTTAATGCATCTTCACATTTCTAGAGGTTTTAAAAAATTCTTTTACAATAGTTTTTCTAGAGTTGCTTCAAGAGCAGAGTACCTGGGTTATACTTTACTGCTAATAGATTTTTCTTAATTTGGGTTGTAGTCATTTTGATTAGCTTGCCACTAGAAAGCTTTTTTTTTTTTTTTTTTTTTGAATTAAATAAAATTTCCAAAAAAAAAAATTTTGTTATCAATACAATTTTTTAAAAATAAATTATTCAAATTTAAAATTAGAAAATATTTTT
>CAUYQG010248104.1:0-10181 GCA_963574415.1 Tarsius wallacei
TTGGTGAGACCTCATCTCTATAATAAAATCAAAAAAATTAGCCAGGCGTGGTAGCGCACTCCTGTAGTTCCAGCTACTTGGAAGGCTGAGGCGGAAGGATCACCAGAGCCCAGCAGGTCAAGGCTGCGGTGGCCGGGAGCGGCCACTGCACTCCAGTCTGGGTGACAGAGTGAGACTCCAACTCAAAAAAAAAAAAAAAAAGGTGAATAGTCTTGAAGTAAAATTAAATATGATTTTAACTACACACAAAATTTGTGGGCACAAACTAAATACATTATTCCATATATAGACATATTTATATAGAAAATCATTTTGAACTTATTTATTAATGATACATGATTTTATTATAATTTAAGAAAGTAATAAATATATTTCCAAAGTTGTTTATAAAAATTTTAAGAACAATAGCTAGAATAATAAAAAAATAGTGCTCAGCAAAGAAATAAATATATGAAAAGATGCCCCACATCATGCCTCATTAAGGAAATGCAAATTAAAACAAGACACAACTACACTCTTATTAGAATGGTCAAAATCAGAACACTGACAACACTAAATGCTGACAAGGACGTGCAGTGACTGCAACTCTCATTCATTGCTGGTGGGAAGGCAAAATGTTACAGTCACTCTGAAAAACACCTTGACAGTTTTTTTACAAAATTAATTATGCTCTTACCATACAATCTAGCAATTATGTTCCTTTATGTTTACCCCAATGAGTTGAAAACGTATATCCACACTGAAACTATAAACATGAGTATTAATAGCAGTTTTATTCATAACTGCCAAAACTTGAAAGAAACCAAGATGTCCTTCCGTAGGTGAATGGATAAACTGTTGCACATCTAGACAATGGAATATTTTTCATATCAATACAATTCAGACATTGGAATATTATTCATTATTATTGAGCTATCAAGCCATGGGAAGACTTGGAGGAAACTTAAATCAATATTACTGAGTAAAAGAAGCCAATCTGAAAAGGCTACATATTATATGATTCCAAATATATGACATTTGGGAAAATGCAAAACTACAGAGACAGAAAAAAAATCGGTAGTTGCTGGGGGCTAGGGAGCAGGGAAGCATGAATAGGAGAAGCACAGAAGATGTTTAGGCCAGTAAAATTATTCAGTATGATATCATTGGTGGATTGACACCACCATGATACACTTGTCAAAACCCACAGAGTGTATATGCCAAGTGAATCCTAATGTAAATTATGGACTTTGGGTGATAATGATGCTTCCATGTTAGTTCATCAAATGTACCACTCTGTTGGGGGTTGCTGATAGTGGGGGAAGCTATACACGTGTGGGGGCAGAGGACATGTGGGAAATCAACCTTCTGCTTAATTCTGCTGTGACCATACAGCTGTAAAAAAGTCTAATTAGACTTTATTTTTATTTTTTAAAAAAACTCTTTATTAAAAGAAAAAATAGTGCAAATTTTCAACACATCTGAGGGAGAAGGAAAAAAAAAAAAGGAAACCATACAAACAGTAAGTACAAGAACATGGGAAAATGGAAGAGATATGTGGTAAACAAAATATATAAACATAAAAATAATTAAGTTCAAATATATTAATGATAAAAATAAATATGAATGGATTAAATTCTTGGTTTAGAAAACTGTCTTATACTATGATACAACTAAAATTGACTCACATAGAGGAATTGAAAGTGAAATAATAATCAAAGAGATGTCATGAAAATGTTAATAAAAACAAAACAGAGATGGCAATTTTAATAGTAGACAAATTGATTTAAAGACAAATGGCTTTAAATGTTAAAATGTGAATTTTTACAATGATAAGGATAGAAATTCGTAATATAGATAACATAGTTGTGTACCAAAAAATATTGCATTGACCATATAATGCTGATGGCAGCATTAACATTAATTTGAAAAATAACAATAACTGTAGAGAAACTTTGACAGACTTTTTGTAAGTGAATATATAGATGAGTCAAACAATTTAGTTAGCATATTTGAATATATGCATATAAATATGCGTGTGTATATATATATATATTCTATCTCCAAATTAGAAAATTATTTGCACATTTCTATGACAATAAAAATTGATCATATATTAGGCCACAAGAAAATCTCTGTAAATTTAATTAACAAAAGCTATTCCAGCCATATGCTTTTGCAACAAAGCAATGAAAGTAGAAATCAGTCATTTTAAAAGTTTAGACAAAAACATTATCAACTTTCAAATAAAAAAATTTTGAAGTGATTCTTGGATTAAAGAAAAAATAAAATTGAAATTAGAAAATATTTAGCAATAAGTGATATTGAAAACATGACATTTGGTATCTAAGAAATGTGTCCAAAGGGTGCTCAGAGAAAAACCAAAAGCCTGAAAACAAACAAACTAGCATTTAACTAAATGAAGCTACAAATTAAATGAAAAAGAGATTAATTTAAAATAAGAATATAAATTGGCTGGGTGCGGTGGCTCACACCTGTAATCCCAGCACTTTGGGAGGCAGAGGTGAGGGGACTGCCTGAGCCAAGGGGTTTGAGACCAACCTGGGCAACTGGTGACACCTCATCTCTACAGTAAATCAAAAAATTAGCTAGACATGGTGGCGTATGCCTATAGTTCCAGCTACTTGGAAGGCTAAGGTAGAAAGATCGGCTGAGCATGCCACTTCACTCCCCCTTGGGAGACAGAATGAGGCTTTGACTCAACAACAAAAAAAGAATATAAAATAATAACATATGACCAGATGCAGTGGCTCAAGCCTGTAATCCCAGCACTCTGAGAGGGTGACATGAGAGGATTGCCTGAGTTCAGGGGTTTGAGACCAGCCTGGACAACTTGGTAAGACCTCGTCTCTACAATAAATAAATAAATAAAATATGCCAGGCCTGGTAGCACGTGCCTGTAGTTCCAGGCTTGGAAGACTGAGGCAGAAGGATCACCTGAGCCCAGCAAGTTGAGGCTGCATTGGCCGTGAGCGTGCCACTGCACTCCAGCCTGGGCAACAAAGTGAGACTCCAACTCAAAAACAAACAAATAACATAGAAAACAAACTATCAAAAAGGGTGGTTAATCATGAAATCAAAGTGTATTATTTTTAAGGTCAATTTAAAAGTTAAAGTTCTGATCTGTCCAACGAGGGAACAGAGAGCGAGAAGGGGAAGAGAGAAAAAGAAAAATAAGCTCTCCACACACCAGAAATAGAGGATTTTCTGAACTTGATAAAGAATATCTACAAAAAACTTACAACATTATAGTTTTGTTTTGTTTTTTTTTTTGAGTTGGAATCTCACTTTGTCGCCCAGACTGGAGAGCGGTGCCACCGCAGCCTCGACCTGCTGGGCTCCGGCGATCCTTCCACCTCAGCCTTCCAAGTAGCTGGAACTACAGGCGTGCGCTACCACGCCCGGCTAATTTTTTGATTTTTTGTAGAGATGAGGTCTCGTTTGCCCAGGTGGATCTCGAACCCGCGGGCTCAGGCAATCCACTCACCTCAGCCTCCCAAAGGTGCGGGATTACAGGCTGAGCCACCGAGCCCAGCTACAACATTATAGTTAATGGTGAAAAACTGAATGCCTTCTCCCTAAGATCAGAAAGAAAGCAGAGATGTTGGTTATTTTGTATTATTTAATGAGGTTTTTAAAAATATATTTTATTTGGAGACAGTAGGATTTATTAAGAGTACAGAAAAGTTCCCACAGTAGGAAGAGACCCAAAGGGGTTGCCCTTAATGAGATTTTTTAGACAAGTGCGGCTACAAAAGAAGACAGAAGAGAAATTCGAGGAAACAAAGTTTATTGTACTCAAAGGTCCTGGAGACAGGAGACAGAACAAGCCACATAGATCCACGTGGGAAAGGCACCAGAGCAGTCAGGAGACACAAGATAGAAGAAAGGGGAAGGATTAGGTCACTGACTTTATTGGGGTTTGTAAGGAAAAGTCAAAGAGGAGCAGGCTGAATAGTTTAGGATTGGCTAGTTTAGATAATGTCGGCAGGTTTTTGTTTGTTTGTTTGTTTGTTTGTTTGTTTGTTGAGTTGGAGTCTCACTCTGTCGCCCAGGCTGGAGTGCAGTGGCACACTCACAGCCACCCCAGCGTCGACCTGCTGGGCTCTGGCGATTCTTCCGCCTCAGGCTTCCAGGTAGCTGGAACTACAGGTGCGCACTACCACGACCCACAAATTTTTTATTTATTGTAGAGATGAGAGCTGGCCAAGTTGCCCGGGCTGGTCTCACCCTTGGGCTCAGGTCTCCCAAAGTGCTGGGATTACAGGCTGAGCCACCGAGCCCGGTCGTTGACAGGTTTTAAGCTGTAGGGGTGATCCCTAGTTGCCTGACACCTGGTCCTGGAATATTAACACAGAGGAATATTGCTGCCTGGGATACAAAGGCCAGATAGAGGAGTTATATGGCCCTGTTAGTTGACTGGTTAGTTCGCATATTGTAGACATGCTAATCTCTAGGCCCTTTGCTGTCTCCCAAATAATTGGCTAGCCCAAGAAAAGGCCATTTTTCCCAGCCAGAAAGATGTTTGTTTGTTTGTTTATGTCAAAATATTATAATATGCAGAAAATTTAAAAATATGCATAATACATTAGTTTTCCCCAATCTTATGCAATGTAATACTAGAAGTCTTAGCCAGCATACTAAGGCAAGACAAGGAAATAAAAAGCATACAAATTTGAAAGGAAGAAATAAGACATTTCCTATTTGCAGAGAAAATAACTGTCTACATAGAAAATCCCAAGAAATCTCTGACCAAAAAAAATCCTAGAACTAATAAGTGAATTCAGCAAGGTTGCAAAATTCAAGACCACCAAACAAAAACTAATCATATTTCTATAAAAATGAATATGTAAAAACTGAAATTAAGAAACACAATACCATTTATAATCCCTCTACAAAATGAAATTGTTACATATAAATCAAACAAAACGTGTACAGAATGTTATGGGGGAGACCCAAAAAAACTCAGAACGTATTTGTAAGAAAATGTGCATTTATTCTTACACATTTAAACTTCAGTCACCTTCAAGGTACTCTCCATTTGATGCAATACACCTGTCGAGACACTTTTTCCACTATTCAAAATAGTTTTTGAACTCGTCAATTTGGATGCCTTTTAGTGCGTCTGACATTTTTGTTTCACCTCCTCCACATTGGCAAAACATTTCCCTTTCAGGACTTTTTTTATCCAGGGAAACCAAAAAAAAGTCACTTGTGGTGATATCAGGTGCATAGGGAGGGTGGGGCATGGAGGTCATGCCGGTTTTGGTCAAAAACTGCTGAATACTTAGCATGGTGTTGGCAGGTGCATTCATAAATCACCCATCATGGAATGAGCAAACACATAGAAATAAACCCTGAAAAAAAAAAAATTAACTGACGCCAAATGCAACTTCTCACAACAACACTAGTTGGTACACTGATGTTGATGAGTTCCTAGAACACTTACCTAGTGGTTGGTAAAGCCTGTACTACAAGGGACCTGCCCTCCAAAAACTAATTCTGATTTTGGGGGGGGTCAACCCACATATATGGAAAATTATAAAAAGCTGGTGAAAGAAATCAAAGATCTATTTATTTAAATAGACATACCATCTTCATGGATTGGAAAACTCAACATAGTAGTGATGTGCTTTCTCCCCAAATTGATCTATAGGTTAAATGGAATTCTTACCAAAAATTCAGTGAGACAATAAGACAAATTTATCCTAAAATTTATATGAAAAACAAAGAAATAAAAACAGCTAAAACAATCTTGAAAATGAAGACAAAAGTGAAAGAAATTCCTCTTTATAGACTTACTACATGGCCACAGTAATCAATAGCATTTTCCTCTAAGGATTATTTTGAGGATTATAAAAGATACCATATGTTAAAAACTCAGATGAGTACCTTGTGAATAACAAGTGCTTAACACATGGTAGCTATTATTCAAACATTACAGCTCAGGAAGTGACATTTGAGAGATGAAAAGTAAAATGTCCACAGTCTTATAACTCATCAGTGTTAGAGTCAGAATTTGAACTAAGACATCTTGACTTAGTTCAAGACTACTTGCCACCATACTATAAACATTACCTAAAATAAAGTACCATTCCAAAATCCACTCCAGCCTTCCCACTCATTGAGTCTTATTTCTCCATGGGTGACAGAACTCTGGATAGCTTCAGAATATTTTGGTTTACAAATATTGGGATCATTTGTGGTCTTAATCAGTCTGGCTATTCAAATCATTCTGTCTTTACTAGTAACTTTCCTTGGTAGGAGGTCAATCCAATGGTTACCCTTGACTCCTTCAATAATGCTACTCTGATATATATATTTAAGGACCCAAAAATCCCATCTGTAAAGCATAAAATTCCCTGTCCCCTTTCCATAAATGATTCATTACACGTATTATTATCCCAACAAGCCCATGATCGATAAGAACATCTTCATTTGTGTGTAAATGACTCCCGTCTTCTCGGGCCAGTGCTTTCTCTCACTCCTACACCTGCAGAGACTAAAAGAGATTAAATGGGTCTCCTCAATATATCCCATGAAATATTGATTAAAGGTCTAGTTAAATAAATGTATTAATATAGACTTAAAGCACTCAAGTGAATAAGAACACCCCAAGGGGACACGTTTCTACCAAGAAAGTGAGACAAAAATTGGATACTTTGAAAATGGTGAGAATGTTCCTGGGTACACAGATCCTTTTTGCAATCTCACACAGCAAAGCAGGACTTTTATCAAATGATCCCAGTGATAAAAGCCTGGCCTTTGGAGGGAGGGTTAAGGTGGAAGAGGGAAGAAGTTAAAAATGAAATAAACAGGAGGCTAGCAACAACATTATAAATAATTTCTTATCAAACCCACTTAAAACTATGAAACTTTTTTACTACCTCATTTTATTTGATTTTCTTCCCATTCCAACCCAATACAAAGAGAAAGAAGTCACAGTTCAAGAAAGGGAAAAAAAATTCTATCACTTCTGGAGGCGCCTGAAATTCACTACCTATATTTAGTGCTTGCTAATCATCTCATACTTCACTTTTCCCTATAGTTTTCTGGGGTACACTTAGTCTCTTTTTTAGAAACCAGGGAGGTCACTAACATCTATTGTACTTAGAAATTCAATGGATGTAAGAACTGATGGATGTAAGGTATAGAACTTCCAATTCTTTTACTTTTCCAGATCAAAATATAAATGCCTATATAGGAAGAAATGATTTTTCAAGAAACTCACAGTATGTTACTAGAAAAGCCCAGTCAGATCCAGAATTCTTGAACATCTGCTAGTGGTCCTAGAAGGAGAGCAGTGTCATTCCCCTAGGGAGCATTTATAAGTGGGTAGGAGAATATTTGATTGTTACACAATGACTAATCTGCCATAACCACCAAGCGTGCTTAATATCCTACATTGTTCAGGGAACTCTTCCCAAGAAGAGTTGTCTTCCCAAAGATGCCAGTGTGGTCTCCATGGAGAAACCATCTACCATATCATGCTGAATTCTTGTGACCATTTTCCCCTGGTACATCCATGGGCATTACTATTATCAGTATCTTTCTTATTCTGCTGCTTCTTTGTAAAGCCCTCCTAATATCTCAGCACCCAAGATCAAGTCCCTTTTCTTCTCCAATTCAAGAATGAATTCCCTTCCTCTAAGAACCAGAGGAGGACTACCTCCAAAATAGTGCCTGTGGCACAAATAGCCTCAGATCCATACGAGGAAGGATGAAGTCTTTGAGACCAACCCCAAACTTTGTCAAATATGTGGTAGTTTTGGTCTTGCTTCCTATACCTTCCCTTAGAACATTGAAGAACTTTCCAGATGTGTTTTTTGTTTCAACTATGAGAACATGACATCAGCATATATTCTACTAAAACAAAGTCAACAACTGCCAGAATCCCATTAACTAAAAACTTGGAATGAATAATTTTATATACCTAAAGCCCAGAGAATATCATAAATGATGGTCAGTGATCCCACAATTCCCTCAGAGGCCATTAGTTAGAAAGAGTTGCCTTTATTCATTCAGTTTCTGGCAGTCCTTCCCTCTTTGGCAAGCAGCTATTTTCGACAGGGCAGAGTCCTCAAGTATGCTCTGATTGTTTGGGTTGAGAGGGCACTAGTCTCAATTTATAATTTAAATGATTGGAAGAGATGTTGAGCTTCTTTCGTGTTCAATGCAATATCAGCCAATTGTTGGACAGCTTGCAGTGTTATTATAGATGATATAACCTGGCTTTAAAGCAGCTCATATCTTAAAAGACATTTATCTCCTACCTAGCAGGAAAGACTAAGCTGCAATGGCTTAAAGTCCTTGGTAACACATCCTTTTGCTGAAACCTGAACATTATGGAGACAGTTAGATTCTAACAGATGGAAACCAGGCATCTGCCCTTTTGCGTAATTATCACTCTCAGCTCCTCTCAGAAGGAACAAAAACACCAAGAGATGCGTTACAAACTAGGAACAAAAAGAGACATTGTTTTAAACTTGAAGTTATAAATAATGATTAACCATGTCTTACCACTTAATAGCAATAAATTCCTCCCAAAAAAGTCTTGTAAATAGGTGTGAAAGACGTTTTCTCTAATATCAGTAAGTTTTTATGATTCTTCCATGCTTACCAATAAAATAACTACTTTACATATCATTTATTCAATTTTCATGTCACCATCATTTAATAGCATGCCAGGACACAAGGGAAAGCCATGATGAACAAGTGTTTATTCATGGTCTTCAGAGTCTACATGGAAGAGACAAAGGGGCACGATTTCATATAAATAGCATAGTCAAGAATACACAGGAAGATTTATCAGACCTAAGAGTCAACAAGTTGCAGAATGAACTGGAATCATGTCATTAGATTTTCTGATCTGGAATAGAAAAGGAAAAAGGGTTGTCTTCCTTCAGAAGGAAATTAATTCTCCTTAGATAAATGCCTAAGGTAGAAAGCCCTTCTCCCACATCACAGCCCCAACTGTGTAAAGAAGTTTGAGAATCTGCACATGGCCACTTTGCTGCCAGTCACTGGGAACCACAGAAAGAACAGAACAACCCTCGGGGCATTCTGGATGTGAGGGCAATCTGGCCTGGCACTTGTCATGTGTAAGGAGCCAGGGTGAATGGGACTGATCAGGCCAACTGGGCGAGTCTCTCCTGCCCTCCATCTCCTGTGCTCCATCAGATAATATGACTCTCAAAAAACAAAAAGGAATGCCTAGAAGGACCCTGTCTGGTATCTGACTTGTTTGTGTATCATTCAGAGACACAGGAAGGAATTTCCCAGTCAATAGATCAAACAAGTCTTACTGTCTACAACCACAAGACAAGCTGCTAAATTGGGTCTAAAATTTTTTGACATATTACTCTATTACACTACCTCTCACTGCATAAGCAGATTAAATGCTCCAATTAATAGACAGAGATAGTCAGACTGGGCTTAAGAAAAAAATGAGACAGTATATGGTTTATAAGACATACGTCAAAAACAAGGAACAAAAAAGTAAAGATTGTTGTATATTATATATATTATATAGTATTTGTATATATTCTATGCAAACAATGACCAAATGAATGCTGCTGTGGCTATATCAATATTAAACTAGGTAGACTTTAGGACAAGAAAGTTACTAGAGATTAAAGACATGCAATATAACATAAAGGCTTATTTCACTAATATATATACATATTAAAATATGACTTCAAAATACATAAAGAGAAATTTTGACAGAGCAAAGAGGACAACTAGACAAATCTATAGTCATCTCTCTCAGAAACTGAAAGCTATTTGTAATCATGGTATTGAAATCTTCTGTATCTTTGCTGACAGATAAACATTAGGAAGAGCATAAAAGACATCAGCAACATGATTACATACTTATACCAGCAGACATATGTAGAACACTGTCAGTTCTATGTCTTTCTTTCACAAATGAAATTTTTTTTTAAGAGAGATGTACTAGATCATAAAATCTCATCAAATTTGAAAGGATTGAAATCATGTAGAAAATAACCATAAGTTTAAAAATGGAAAAATGTACTCGTAAAACTTCTGTGAGTCAAAGAAGAAATCATAATGGAATTAGAAATTGTCTGAATGTAATGCTAACAAAAAAAATCTACTTTTAAAACTTGCAGGTTCAATACCCCTACTGGGAATATACCCAGAAGAACTCAGGTCACTCT
>CAUYQG010248108.1:0-21864 GCA_963574415.1 Tarsius wallacei
TTAATAAGCATACAAGCCAGGCTCGGTGGCTCAGCCTGTAATCCCGCGCCTTTGGGAGGCTGAGGTGAGTGAATTGCCTGAGCCCGTGGGTTCGAGACCCGCCTGGGCAAGCGAGACCTCATCTCTACAATAAATCAAAAAAATTAGCCGGGCGTGGTAGCGCGCGCCTGTAATTCCAGCTACTTGGAAGGCTGAGGCGGAAGGATCACCGGAGCCCAGCAGGTCGAGGCTGCGGTGGCCGGGAACGGCCACTGCACTCCAGTCTGGGCGACAGAGTGAGACTCCAACTCAAAAATAAAAATAAAATAAATAAAAAAATAAGCATACATACTATTTTTGGTACTTGTTTTTACAAATAACTAATTGCACATTACTCTGTAACTTGGGTGAATATATCCGAAATATCTGTCCAGTTTAATACATATAGAAATAGCTTACTTGATTCACTAGTTGTTTACTATCCCACAGTATAAAGTAATCTACTCTTTATCCAATAATCTTTCTAGTTCTTCAAATTTAGATGACTAGCCTTTTTCCATTATAACAATGCTATAATAAACATCATTGTGTTGGTGCATATGTGTGTTTATACATATATATCTAGACTTGCTACCACTTCAAGTAAAAGAGATTTCCAAGTATCAGGCTGAGCAAAATGTATGCTTCTATAAATATTACCATATTAATTTCCAATATTATTTTAAGAACTTACAATCTCCATTTAAAATGTATGAAAGTTTGAATTTCTTGCATACTATAAAACATTGCAGCTTTTCAAACATTTTATTCCCATATACCTTTTTATAAAATTGGATATTATTTCTGCTTTGTTATCCTGATTTCATATATTTCTAAATGCACTTTTTAAAATTGTGGAATAATACAAGCCTAACACAGAGAGAGAGAAAAGCAGCAGAAAAGTGACAAATAATTGATAGTGGAACTGAAAAAAATTTCAGGACATGTATTTTTGACCCTTATTAATATAATCATGTATTTCCTTTAAAATATTTATGTGTTCAACCATTGCAAGTCTACGAGCTCCACTAAATAAATAGATTCGGGATAAAGCAGTGCCCCTCTGAGAAAATAAAATAACTTTTATCTGAGGAATGCAAATCTTTTTAATTATCAAACCCAGAGAGACATAAAAAATGAGGTAGTAATCGCACCCTACTTCCCTCTTTGAGTTATGTATTCATCTCTTGAAACTACTTGCTATTGCTGCAAGTAGCCATAAATTAACTCAGTAATTCCACACCAGATACTGTAACCCATACTCTATAGTTTAACAATGTAATTACGGATCAGTGTTATTTCTGTAAACCAATGGGAACTCCTGACATCTCTGCACTCCAGTACACTCCCTGTCTCCCTTTCTTGCTGTTAAAAATCCACTTGTAACTGCTGTTAATAGAGTATATGCACAGCAACTTCAATCTATGCTCCCGGGTTGCAATTGTCAAACCTGGCCCAAATAAACTATGTATATTAATTTTTTCTCCAACTTCTTCCTTTTGGCTCAATACTTCTCTTTCTCTACTTCTTGTGCATTTTATTCTCTGTAAGTGATCTTCCCTTTCTTATGAACTTGCATTTCTCAGTCTCATAGGAAATTCCTGCCCTCACACCGTATGGATTTTTCCCGGCTTGCTGGACTAGCCTGACCCTGTCTGTCCTGACATCTGAAACTCAATGCCAGTCTTGTTTCTCATGGTGGGTCATTAGGATTTTGCTGGTGTGAACCTTAGTTAAAATTGACTTATTAGACCTTTGTGCATGGAGTCTAAGGCTTTGTCTCCAGACAAACAAGCAGAGGGGTGTTTGTTGTATTTATTTGTTGTTGTTGTTTTTAATCACACAGATAGAACCTACTTCATAAACTATTGAAACAAAAGCTTTAGGGGTAGTACTTGGTCATATGACTTCTGAAAATATTCTGAGGTTGACAAGTGGTTTGATATTTGTGTGACCTATCCTCATTATTTATAAATGATATGTGCTATCTTATACCTTATACTTGTTAAATCAGACAAAACTCTGGCCTGAGAAAGCTTTTGTATTTCAATACTTGAGCTTTCACAAACCAGCCATAACCTAAGTTAGTAGTCAGGGAAACTGAAAACCTAACCTATGAGTCTGCTTCTGTAACCATAGTGAAGTCTCAGCCAATCCTAGCAGCCATACTTCAACCACTCATAGGCAATCAACTGTTCAAACTGTGTTCAAATAAGGCAGACTCCTCCTTGTAACCAATCTGATTGTCTCTGTAACTCCCTTCTGTTTTCTGTACATTACTTTTTTTTCCCCTGCACATAAATTTGCTCTGACGATATGGCACCTCTGGAGTCTTTCTGAATCTGCTGTGTTTCTGGGGACTTGATTATTATTTAGTTCTTGTTCAATTACACTTTGTTAAATTTGTCTAATGTTTTCATTTTAACCCATTCACAGTCACTGTTATGTAACTCATGTATTCATTCATAAACACATTTTAATGGGTTATATATTTAAGACTAAAGAAGGGTTGTGTCTTCTTGGGTTTAGTTTTATACAGTAGTGCTTTTCAAGCATTTTGTGGTAGAGGACAAGTTTTTGTCTTCATTCTTACTTTTTAAGTTTCCAGTTTGTCGTAGACCAACATACACTGCCTATGCTACACGTATTTCAGCACTGAAATTCAACTATGTCATCTATAACTAGAAGATTCATTTGGATATTGCTGTAATGTGTTTCCCAATGCTCACTCTCAATTTCTGTCATTTTATTTTGGTTGGCTCTTTGCAATTTGCAGGCCAGTACCAAGGGCCACACACAACACCAGGAGTAAAGGACAGAGAAGAATGATTAAACTGAAATAGCTGCTGACTTAAATTCCTTTATTTGCTTACTTTAAAATATTTGACTGCTTTACTCTCCTCCCTTTCATTACCTTCCATCCATTTTCCTCGCTTTATTCTATCTCCCCTCATTTAATATGGAACTTAACAATTATTCTGAAAATGAAAAATTGTAAGAGAATACAGAAAATTTGAGCAATAGCAAGTGACTGTCCCAGAAAATTATATTCCCCTACCTATTACCTTCTACTGATAACAAAAATTATGTGTAATGTTTAGTGTCATCTTGCTACACATATGAATGAAACATCATTCACAGGCTGGAAATATTCAAAGATTAATACGTATAATAGATTTGCTAGGATTATAGGAGCAAGCAATAAGTGAAAGGGATTCTTGTCTGCCAGCTTTTACATCTAGCTTTTAGAGTTACTTTTTTTTTTTTCTAATAGAAGTGGATTCTCTCAGCAAGAACTTTGGATGACACTCAAGGGGAAAATAGACATTGTAGAGTGTAGAAACATTATAGGACATTAGCATTTCTCCATGATGGTTGTAAAATCCATCTGTGCACAAACACGTAAACTCTAATATTCCTGGTATAGGAACTTTTTTTCCTTCTTTACTTCAGAATCTCATATAAACCCTTGTATATTTCCTAGTTTGTTGATAATTTCTGGCACAAGCTGATTGACACTTTGTATTTAAAAATGAATGTTTACTACATGTTGTAGTTGATGCTTATCATTGCCTATGCAAAAATTTTTCCCAGTCCAAAGTTATCAAAACCACAATTGTATTTAGATAATTTTATTTCAAAGAAGTGTAAATGAATCATAATAATTTTCTAGTGTTTATTTTAAGGACAGGCCTATGACCTATTTATGACCTGTGAAATGTAAGAAAAGAAAAAAATGTTTTGGGGAGTTTCTAAAAAGATTCACTAACTTTTAAAGAAGGGATATTTTGGAAGAAGCAGATTATTTTTCTACTGGGTATTGTTATGTCTGCAATTAATGCTTGCAAACACAATAGACATTTTTATCTGTGAAGAAATCCAACATACTAACCATAACAATTATCGTAGTACTATAAGAAAAGGATTGGCACTGGCAGGAAACTGCCGGGGATCGGGGTAGGACGGGATTGGCAGCAGTGGGAATCTGCTGGGAAGGAGGGGTCACATCTCATCAACAAGGGTACCTGCACAATGAACATTTGTATACCTAATCCTGACTTGTATCCCACATCTTTCAAATAAACATAATTAAAATTTAAAAAATAAAAAAGGCGGGGAAAAAACCTAGATTCTCAATGACCTCATTTTGTTAATAAATTAATCAACTCCAGAACTGCTTTATCCATGGACTTTAGATAAGTGCATTTTTTTATGTTGTTTTGCCAGTTTTAGTTAAGTTGCAGCTAAAATCATCTGTACCCATTACTATGTTAGGCATCAATCAAAGTATTTGAAACAAATATTATTTGGTGCATCTGAAACTTGTATTCTGGTGCTGTTTCTCAGTTATCTTCCATGTCAGGTATAATTTATACTTTGTGATGTTAATTCTCAGTTTTTTTTTTTTTTTTGAGTTGGAGTATCACTCTGTCGCCCAGACTGGAGTGCAGTGGCCGCTCCCGGCCACCACAGCCTCGACCCGCTGGGCTCCGGCGATCCTCCCGCCTCAGCCTTCCGAGTAGCTGGAACTACAGGCGCGCGCTACCATGCCCGGCTAATTTTTTGATTTACTGTAGAGATGAGGTCTCGCTTGCCCAGGGGGGTCTCGAACCCGCGGGCTTAGGCAATCCACTCACCTCAGCCTCCCAAGGCGCGGGATTACAGGCTGAGCCACCGAGCCCGGCAATTCTCAATTTCACATTAGGATCTAGTAGTGAGTAATAGTAAAGTGGGTATATGCAAAGGTTTATATTTTCAAACTGGAAGTTTAGACATGGTCACTCTTCCGTAAGTCTATAGTTTGGTCGGAAGCTTTATGAGTTATGTGATAAATCATTCTGAATAGTTTCATCAAACAATGTATTGCCCAGAAAGAGAAACATGGGTACAGGTCTCAGCACTTGATTTTGATAAATAGTCACTAAGCAACGTGACAAAAGTTTGCATTTTTTATATAACTCTTTCGAATTCTAGAAACAGTTATAAGAAAAACAAATTTTAAATTATTGCAGAAAGTTCTTTGAAAATGCCCAGTGCTTTTAGAAATAAGCTGAAATTTCAAAGAAGTTTACTTATAATAGTCTATAATATGAGGGCATACATTAAGATGAATAAAATCAACCTATTGTGCAATCCGTATTAAACAAATGCAACAGGTTAAAAAAGGAATAATTTACTCCATGTATTGGGAAATAATTTAAGTTTTTAAAATCTCCAAACACATGCTTGGAAAGATAAATGAAAAAATTTAGTGATTTTAATATATATTGTTCCATTAAAAAAATACATATATAAAATACAAGTATCTAAACTTGAGTGATATCTAAAGGTAAATTTTTAGTATTGGGAGTATGTGGCTACAAATATTTCAGAGTTCACCAATTAAGAATTTTTTCAGTAATTACAAGGTGTAAAATTTCAGAGACGATAAGAAAGTCGACACTATAAATGGTTTCTTAAAGAGAGCCTACCTGTAAAAAAAAAAACTAAAACAATAAAATTTATTAAACAGATGTGGTGTGCAACACATTTTTTAATGAGATTCCTCCAAGTTAGTTAGAATCATGGAATTGTTCTAGGTGATATAGCCTCAAAACTCTTAGAAAAATCTGGTATTTCAGATAAACTCTCTAAGAAAAATTATATTGCAGTGTTTAATTAACAGAAATATGCTTTGACACACATACAGTTTTAAACTGAAAAAACAGTTCGGAATGCACAATCTTTGTGTAGATTTTGGTAAATGAAGGTGGAAACCAATATTTGGAGGTGTGAGAGCTTTAGCTTGTTCTCCATAATCTTCTTTATAGATTTGTATAACCAAAGAACAGTCAGAACAACTATACCAAACATACAGACACTTACACCAGGCAAAAACCAGTCTAGTGGTCCCATGTGAAAGCTCAGTGATATTCAGTCTCAACCTATGACTGACCTGAGGCAAATATGTCAGTGTTCTCATTTTAAGACTGAGCTGATCATTGGTCAGAGACAACTATGGGATTCTCCAAATGAGTGGCACAGAGTCATTCATAGATCGAACTAAGTAGTCAATACTGAAGAGGCTGTAAGAGTCACATGTTTTCATTCAAAATCAGGGAGCTTCTATAAATTCTCTAAGGTAATCACCATATCTTGAATACTACTAATTGCCCCAAATGAGATCCAAATTCTAACAGTTTTACACTATTTAATACATCAGTTCTTTCTTTAATTAAAATTATTTTCTAATCTTCACTATGTTAATTAGGGAAGCTTCTGATATTGATAAGGGAAGGTAAGAATGGTGTCCTGAATGTGGTCTGAAACCTGCTAGAAGCCATGACTCACAACTTTTTTCTGAAAAGAAATTAGCATTTCTGATAAAATGCTTAAGTAATTCTTTGAAAATTTTCTTGTGGGAATAAGGTATGTTCTAAGAATAATGAAAAAATGTTTATGCTTGCCCTTAGATGGTTGTCAGTCAAGTATAGTGACTGAAACCAGGTTTATTCCTTTTTCTGTCTACCATTGATCTTTTTTTATATTAAAATGTCCTAATAAGAATAAATCTTTTAAGTTGTCTATGAAGGGCCTTTTCCCTTTCCAAGTAATATTATAATAAAAACTTGACACATGTTCATAAATAAATTTAGAAATTTTATTTGTCATTGTCAGAGATAATGATGGTTGAAACACTTACAGTAATTGCCCTCAGAGTGTGGTCTTTGTATGGTAATACTGCTTTTGGAGTATAAATTTCTGATTAAAGTAACTAATTGTCCTGAGCATATTATTTAATCTAGCTAATCAGTACAGAGGATTGCAGTGTCTATGCTAGAACATTTAAATTTAAATTATATAAACTTTGACTTAAAAAAATATGGAGTAGATATGCTTTTTTTTTTTTTTTTACATGCTTCCAGATAAGCAAAACTAGAAAGTCTGGACACTGTACTGTATATAAAACCAATATACCAAAATTCTAAGAGATGGAAGGAGAGAGACGTAAAAATAAATAAATAAAGACTGGCTAGAGATACCGAAACCCAAGGAATGACGGTGGTGAGTTTGCTGGGTTTTCCCTTGGCATCACGTGACCCAGATTTGGTGCTAGAGAAGCCAAGAACCTGGAAACATCCATGGGCCCACATGTGCATGTGCACGCACAAGCGCACACACACACACACACACATACACACACCAGTTCTCTCTAGCTAAAGGACCAGAAAAGTAAAAAACAACCAGAATAGAAAACTTTGAGATGAGACTGGGCATGCTCAAGGTGGTATGGCCATAGATGGAGCAGAAAACTTTTTTTTTTTTTTTCTGAGTTGGAGTCTCACTCTCTCGCCCAGACCGGAGTGCAGTGGCCGCTCCCGGCCACCACAGCCTCGACCCGCTGGGCTCCGGCGATCCTTCCGCCTCCGCCTTCCAAGTAGCTGCAACTACAGGCGCGTGCTACCACGCCCGGCTGATTTTTTGATTTATTGTAGAGATGAGGTCTCACCAATTTGCCCACGCGGGTCTCGAACCCGCGGGCTCAGGCAATCCACTCACCTCAGCCTCCCAAGGCGCGGGATTACAGGCTGAGCCACCGAGCCCGGCTGAGCAGAAAACTTTTAGAAACTATAGGTCTAAGTCACACAAGTGGGGGGAAATTTAAAAATGGCTGCTCTACAACTACCTAAACAGCAAAGGCTGACTGTAAAGCCTAAATTTCCATCTTCACAAGACTTTAACAAGGCTCCCTAAACCCCAGTCGTGGTGTATCAGTGAAGGCTAAGTGGGGAACATGAACTTTCATTTCTGGTGAGCAGCAATTAGGCCCCATCTTGCAATGTCAGAGACTATGCAGGGAACTTGGCTCTCTGCCCCCACGAGGCAGTAGCATAGGCACTTCTCTCCCTTCCTGCTGTATTGACGTTAGCGGAGCCCTAATTGAGTCTTCCAGCTCAGTCTAACAGGGATGAGGTCATTTCCCACTCCCATGTGGTGTTAGTGAAGGCCACATAGAAGTAATAACAAGGCATTACTCCAACCTTCCCAGCCAGGGTAGTATCAGTGGAGATCTGGTAGAAGCCAGAACTCCTACATCCAGACTAGAGACTAGAGACCTTGATGATATTAGGGATTAAGTAGGCAGCAGGGACTTTTTCTCCCATTTGGCAGTAAGAAAGTAGCATACTTTCTTCCTTTGTCAGAAAGTGACAGAAAAAGCCAGCTAAAACAAAAGGTTTGCATATGATCCAGAGTCTCTTAATGCTGAGAATGTTCAGGTTTTAATAGAAAATTGTTTGTCTCACCAAGAAGATTTCAAGAAAAGTGCAAAAAGATAATCAAAATATGTCAACACTGAGGTGACAGAGATGTTAGAAAGATTTTAAAGTGGCCTGTGTATAAAAAAAAACTCCAAAACACTATAGATACCTCAAAATGAAATTCCAAAACTAGTTTTAGGTAATGCAGAAGAAGACAAACAATCAAAATATAGAACTAAAACTCAGAGAGAACAGCAACCAAAAAAATGTCAAAAGAGAATTGCTGACTTAGGTCTGAACATATCAATAACTACAGTAAATGAAAATAGTATAAATAAACCAATTAAAAGACATGAATGGATAGAATAAACTAAAAAAGCAAGACCTGATCCAACTTTTTACTGCCTAAAAATAATATCTTTTCAAATATAAGTATATCGTCAGGTTGGAAGTTAAAGGACAGAAAAGACATGTTATGAAAAAGTAATCAAAAGAAAGAAAGGGCGCCTATATTACCCTCAGATCAGAAAAACTACAGAAAAAAGAAATTTATCAAACAGAAACATTTTATACTGATAAAAGAATCAATCTACCAAGAGTACATGGCAATTCTAAGTGTGTATGCAACAAACAGTTGCAAAATACGTAGAGCAAACACTGATGAAACTTGAAGGCATAAGACAAATTCACAATAGTAGTTGGAAGCTTCAACATTCCTTTGTCAACAATTGACAGACTAACTAGATAAAAAGCCAGCCAGGATATAAAAGAAGTAAAACAACTACAAAAACATACCATTAATCAAGAGGATCTAATGACGATCTACAGAATATTCACCAAAAATAGCAGAAGGTGAATCATTTTCAAGTGCCCACAAAACATACACCAACATAGACAGTATCCTGAGCCATAAATAAAATCTTAACAAATTTAAAGGGTTTCAAATCATGGTGAGTGCATTTATTGACTACAAATAATCAAACTAAAGATCTCCAAGCACTTAAAAATTAAACAGCACACTCCTAGATAATCCATAAGTCAAAGAGGAAGACACAAAGGAAATAAAAACATGCATTGAGCTGAATATACATAAAAATGCAACGTATAATTATTTGTGGAAAGCAATTAAATCAGTGCTAAGAGAGACATTTACAAGACTAACTACATTTAAGAGATAAGAGGAAAACTCTCAAATCAGCATTCAAGCAATGACCTTAAGAACTTAGATATGTACTTTGGGAGGCTGAAGTGAGAGGATTGCCTGAGTCTAGTCGAGACCAGCCTGGGCAACTTGGTGAAACCTCATTTCTACAATAAATAAATAAATAAATTAGCCAGTCTTGGTGACGCCTGCCTGTAGTTCCAGCTACTTGGAAGGCTGAGGTGGAAGGATCGCTTGAGCCCAGCAGGTTGACATTTGGTGGCTGTGAGCCTGCCACTGCACTGCAGCCTGAGAGACAGAGTGAGACTCCAACTCAAAAAATCAAAACACACAAACAAACAAAGAACCTAGATATATGAGTACAAAATAAACCCAAAGCAAGAAGAAGGAAGGAAATAACAAAGATAATCACAAAAATGAGTAAAATTGAAAACAGGAAAATAATAGATTAAAAAAAAGAATGAAATAGAATTTTTTACATTCTTTTTTATTTTTTTTTTGAGTTGGAGTCTCACTCCGTCTCCCACACTGGAGTGCAGTGGCCGCTCCCGGCCACCGCAGCCTCGACCTGCTGGGCTCCGGCGATCCTTCTGCCTCAGCCTTCCCAGTAGCCAGAACTACAGGCGTGCGCTACCACACCCGGCTAATTTTTTTGATTTATTGTAGAGATGAGGTCTCGCCAAGTTGCCCAGGCAGGTCTCGAACCCGCGGGCTCTGGCAATCCACTCACCTCAGCCTCCCCTGGTTTACATTTTATAGAATTTTACATACATGGAATTGTACAACGTGTGCTCTTTTTGACCTGACTTCTTTCACTCAACATAATGATCCCGAATTCCATCCATGTTGTTGCATGTGTCAAGTGTGTTCTTTGTTGCTGAGTAGAATTCCATTGTACAGATATGCCACAATGTAGCCAGTCACCCACTGATGGACGTTTGGGTGGTTTCCAGTTTGTGCCTGTTACAAACTGAACTGCTGTGGAGATTCGTGTTGAAGTCTTGATGTGTCAAGCATGATGTTGACAGCTAGAGACGAAAGCACGTTTCAGAGGGACTAGTTGGCCAGAGAGGGGTAAAGATCAGGATATCAATGAGGAACAGCATTGTAGTGGTCTGGGTAGCTGGGATACAGGAGATTCATCCAGAGAGCAAGGGGAAAGGACGGAAGAGTTTGGAGTCTGATCGCAGAGGGCTCTGGAGTTCATGCTTAGGACTTTATCCTATACTCAGTGGGGAGCCACAGCTATTTTCTTTTTTAAGGTGGGAAAGAACAGTGAGAATTCCAACTCTGTTCAGATTGACATCCCCTCAATTCACACTTACCGAATAGTTAAGCTAAATGACCCGTTTGCTTCTGACATTTGCACTGGGAAACATTTATTTAAGGTTGAAGCTAGGAGCTAGCCTGTAGCACAGTTCTAAGGTCTTGGGGAAAGGCCGTTCCCTCTGACTCACATTTCTCTTCCTTTGTGTAATGTCATGGGCAGGTATTATGGTGAAGCGCGTCCCTTTTCCCAGGTATTCCTTACGTAGTGGAATGTATGTATCTCAACAGAGTTTGAAAAATGCAAAAATGAATCTCTGGTAAATAAACTCTAGTTTCTCTTTAACTGCCACTGAAAACTGGAGATGTGTTGCTGCTGGAAAATACTGCCTTGTAAAAGTCATCGCGTGGTAATCTGAAGGGACTGGGGAGAGAGCATTCTGGGACCAGGATGGAGAGCTATTAGTCAGTCTCCCTCAGTCACATTCTCATCTTTGCCATTGGCTAAACTCGACTGGAAGCCAGAGATCATAGGATCCCGGGACGTGGTCCATCCAGGTAGAAAGCAGGATGGAGGGCTGGGTGCAGTGACTCATGTCTGTAATCCCAGCATTTGGGAGGCTCAGACAAGAGAATTATTATTATTATTATTTTTGTTTTTTAATTTTAATTATAAAGATGTGGGGTACATTTCAGGTTTAGGTATACAAACATTGATCATGCAGATACTCTTGTTGATGAGGTATTTTATTTTAGATTCCAGGGGTACACATGTGTATTCATGACATGGATAATGTAAGATTTTATCTAAAATGCATGTAAAGACTAGTTACCAAATGTATTAATACATTCATCAAATATATGTACGTACATATATATTTATTTATTTAAAAAATCGGAATATATATATAATCCCAATGTAGCTGTAATCACACATATATTTATTAATTTAAAAATTGTACATGTATATTTATTTTTTCAATCAGAATATATATATACATATATATATTCCCAATAAAGCTATCATCACCCTGACCTACTGCCTTTCAAGTCCCTGTATTTTAAAAGGATTAGAAATCCTATATAACTTTAGCATCTGATATAGCCTAACTACAGTCAAGTGATGTAGAGATTCAGTGGTCTCCAATGCAGGGAATACATAGAAATTCACATACTTAGAGATCATGCAGTACTTGTATTAATAAAATCAAAGCCATAATTCCCATTTCTTATATAGTTCTCCAATATCATCAATGTCTATAGTCCTTGCTGTCTAGATCTATTGATTGCACACCAGACAGTAATGGCCATAGCCTAAATTTACCTAGATGAAAAAGCAATGACCTTAGGAAGAAGCCTCAGGGAAATATATGAGTAGTGGGAGAACCTTGGATTTGTGAGAAAATAGCACAATTGTTTCTGTCCTTCCTTTATCTATTAAGGACCAGCTCTGCCTGTAGAAAAGAAGAATGAAATTTATTAATATTTTCCAACTTTTTATTTGACTTTTCCGTGGGAAAGAAGAAATATTGTTCCTAAACCCTGGAGTTTATTATCTCGCAATTGTTTATGGCTTTTGCTACACCAAATTTCAGTAGTTGAAATGTATCTCAATATATTTTAAAGATGACTTTACTTAGCTGACAGCTTATATAACTTTTATTCCTGAATTGACTTCCCTGACAGTGGGAAAAATACTGTTATTTAAATAGGCCTCCTTATTTTGATTATAGCTTTGATGCACTGAGCATGACGGCAGGAGAGCTGGACTAGTTCAGGCATAAAGAGCTATGAACCTCACTGTTCTCCTGATTTTAAAAGTGTTTTTGGATTATTTTAGAGGCATCATATATACCAAAATATTTAAAATATATCAAAGTTATGAACAGGGAAATACAAATTAAAGCCACAATGAAATATTACTAGAATGGACATAATTTGAAAAACAATTTGGCAAGGATATAGAGATTGAAGTCCTCATACATTGCAGGTAAATGTAATTGCAGGCTATTGATGCAGACATTTTTGAAAAACAGTTTGGTGGTGACTAAATATAGAGTTACCATATGACCCAGCAATTCCATTCCATCCCAAGAGAAATGAAATCATATGTCCACACAAAAGCTTGTACATAAATGTTCATAGTACGATTAGTCATAAAAGTCAAAAGGGAAAAACAATCTACATTTTCATCAATGGATGAATAGATGAATATAATATTTTATACGTTACAATGGAATACTATTCATCAGCAAAAAGGAATAAAGGACTGACATATGATACAACATGAATGAACCCTGAAAACATTATGCCAAGTGAAAGAAGCCAGCCACAAAAGACCACATATTTATGAATCCATGAAATGTCAGATTAGTTGGATGTATATATAGAGAAAGCAAACTAGTGGTTTCCTGGAGAGTAAGGCTGGAGGGAAGGGAGGAAGATTGGGAAGTGATTGCTAATTGGTATGAGGTTTCTTTTGGGGGTGGATAAAACTGTTTGAACTTAGGTCATGGTGATGGTTGCACAAGTGTATACATGTACTAAAAATAATTGAATTGTACACTTAAAAAGAGTGCATTATATTATATGTAAGTAATATCTCAATCAAGCTGTTAAAAAAATAAGGTAAATTTACAAGATATAGCAGGATATCAAGACCATGATCATTAGGGAAATCTGGACCTACATGTATAACCAAAGAGCCTTACATACCAAATTTTACATATAAAATGTTTTAGATGCATACAGAGGCGTAGGTAATCTTTAGTTAGAAATATTTCACTGCTGAGGTTTCTTTCAAATAATTTATTGAAGTGAGAATAAAGTTGGAATGTTCACCTTGAAAGGTTGCTCTCCAGACTTATTTTTCCTCAGAGCAAGTCAAGTCATTTCCTTCTCTTTTTTTTAAACAACCATAAATAAGTGGAAATTTTTGACATACCATACAATGCAGGTTGTTTTTTGTTTTGTTTTCTTTAGACCCTGCAGGAAATGTTTTAGATTTTTATTCCTTGTAGAGTTCACAAACAAATAAGAAACATAATAAAGACAACCTGTTCAGTTTTATTCACTCTTTTTAACTTTCTCTGAAAGCTTGTGAAGAGACACCACATCTGACTTTCTTTTTATCTACCCAAGGGCAGTAGTCCTCATTATTAAGGAAAAAAACCCTACAAAGCCAATGCTGAGTGAAGAGACTGACGGTTATCTCATCAGGGCTTACAATACTCACAAGGCGCTCAACTGACAGACAGTACTAAGAAGCCAATGCCAAGGTAGAGAAACAAAATATATTACAGCATTCAACTATCACCAGCATTAATCTCTTTATTAAAAGTTCTGCTAATGGGTGATTACAGAACACCAGAATGTGGGCAGAGGAAGAGAATGGAGTTCAACCCTTGCTTTAATTACCATAATGGCAAGAAATAGTACCTTAGACGCCTTTACATCAAGCTAATCATTTCAAATCCGAAATAGCATTAATTATTAATCTGAGAAGCAAATGAATTCTATGATGTATAAATTATACCTCAATGAAGCTGTTAAAAAATATGGTAAGATTACCAATGTGCAAGTGTTCTTTGTGTGCTCTTTGCACATTGAAAACCTTACCATATTTTAAACAGCCTTATTGGCGTTTAATTTACGTATCATAAAATGTATTCATTTTAAGTATACAATTTTATGATTTTTTAAGTAAATTTATAGTTATGCAGTCATCACCACATTCCAATTTTCTCTATAGGGCACATGTCTAGAATCTGAAAAGCTAAAAAACATAGAAGAAAGGATTTATAAAAGGTGCAAAGATCTGCTAATGGTAAGACTATACTGAATTCAGGAACTTCTTATATTCTTTTTAAAAATTACCCATTTAAAAAAGTTACAACTTTTAAGCATAGGTTCAATATTTCTTATTTCAAAATTGAAGAATGTGCTGTTATTGCTATTTCAGGGATATTATTAAAAATAAGAGTAAGCTGTTTTATGCTTACTTCTGAAAAACAAAAATCTTTGGTGTATACATTGAAAAATATTTTTAAAACCTGAAGTGTTTGGAAAAATTAAAGAGAACAGACTCTTGAGGACTATTGAGGAATTGGCTGCTTCTAATAACAATATCTTCTTTAAAAAAATAAAAACACAGATTCATAGACATAATCAAGCAAAGTTGTTGGCCAAAATAGTAATTATCCCCATAAAGTGACTCTAAAGGAAACTGTGATGCAGAAGAAACAAACAAGCTGTTTCTCTTGCTCTGTATTGACTGGGTGTGGAATGGAATGTGTGTTCTCCAGAGTTCCCTGGTTATCTGCTTTATTAAACAAAAAGCCTGTCCATTTTTCCACCCTCTTCCCCAGCTGCCTCAAAAAACAAAGATGCGTTCAATCCAAATATGGCAACACAAAATCTATAAAATCAACATTGAAGTTGGCCACAGAGACAGTGCCAGTAGCCACAAACTCTATGAGTAATCCACAGTGATGTTAGATGGCCAACAAGGTGACTGTCAAGATCATTTCAAGGTTGTATATAGTGACCAAGAGTTTTAAAAACTTATGACACTTTTCCAAATAATTCCAGATCATTATTTAAAAATTAAAAGGGAGACAGCCCTAAATTATTCTAATATGGCATCTAATATTGACCAGGTTATCTAGATAATGCCACAGTGTTATGTCATAGTCCACATAGTCTGAGTCTATATAATTTTATTCATTCATTCATTTAATCAATCAGTCATCAACTTATACTTAATGAGTTCTATATATGCCAAGAACTTTGCCTCATGGTTTACACAGAGTGAATCTTTTTTATCTGCTCTGATAACATCTGAAAACCATAAAGGATTTCTTGTAAACAACTTATCCCTGTGGTAACATATATTTAATAATTGAAAACATGTAATTACCTTCAAGTAAAGAAAATTCATTGAGTTTATGCTACAGTGCATATACAATGAATAGGCAGTAAGTCTATTGGTTATATTTATTCCAAATCTAACACATTTCCTCCATTATTATTTTTCCATAAAAGACATATAATTTCTTCAGTAAATTTTAAACAGCCCGAACTTTTAGAAGTCAGTCACACATTATTATTTTTCAGTTGCTCACAGCCATGAGATTTATGGCAGGAGTTTGGAAATAACGTACCTTGTTCCCTTCTAACTACTCTGAACTTCATAAGTAAAATGAGAAAAACAATATCCACTTCAAGGATCAGAAAGAGGAATGGCTGAAATAAGGCGAAGAAATGAGCTCAGCAATGGCTCTCTCTCAGTATGTGTGCCTTTTTAAAACATTTTTAGTTTTTTAGAGAAAAGGTCTTACTCTGTCACTCAGGCACGACTATAGCTCACTGTAGCCTCAAACTCCTAGGCTCAAGAGATGCTCTAAATTCTGGCTCCCAAGTAACCGGAACTACAGGTGTGCCATCCACACCTGGCTAATTTGTTAAAACTTTTTTTCTAGAGATAGTATCTCTCTATGTTGCCAGTTTAGTCTCAAATTCCTGGTCTTAAGGGATCTTCCCATCTCAGCCTTTCAAAGAGCTAGGGTTACAGGTGTAAACCATTATGCCCAGTCTATATGTATGCTTTTTATAGGTACTTTCTCTTTGATTAAAAGATGCTTGGCCATTCACCCATGGGCACAATTATCACTATAAAGACAATATGTAAAACCCATGTGACACCAAAATACGAGACACGGACCTCTCGTGACTGATAGGAACGGAGCCAGTACCTCTCACACAAACTTAATGAAACAGAAGGAGAAGTCATTCATGTTGAAATTTACCCACGTCAGAGAATTGAAAACAAGTGCAAGCAAATGAAATACTCAAGGTCATACAGTAAACCAATGTGTAGGCCAGGTTATTCTATCCTCAACCTACTATTGAAACTACTAAATTCCACTGTCTGCCTGGATACCTCACACTGAGTTCTGCGGGTCTTCTTTTCCCATTGGTGCTCTTTATAGTTTTATAATGATTTTTGCAATGTGGTATAGTAGTCTTATGATATTTTTGTAATTTATTCATAATTCTGCATCTGAAAACACTTGGTAGATTTGGATGTCATTGATGAAAACATTTATATTCTTAATAATAAACACAATAGTGGGCATGTTTTATTATACCGTTGTTCTTAGATATTATTACAACACGTGTTGACAAAGGGCAATAAATGTACTAAAATTTTTACAAGTCCATCCTTTTTCTGTTCAAAGGTGCATGGAATTATAAACCAAATGCAGTTTCCAATTAAACATGCCTCATTAATCATTGCAAGGTGCTGAGATAAAAGTTCAATCCCTGCTTCCCAAAACCCATCAAACAGCTAAAATGTACTCACAATCAGAAAGTTGATTTTTAAAAAAATAAGCTCCTGCTTTGATGCCTAGCAGCCTGCCTTCTTACTCAAAACCATATGTTCCACATGGATAGCAGAAACCCTGTAGTGGCATTTGAGCATTTTCTAGTGAGATGTATTCCGTCTGTGTGTTGTTTCCAGGTTAGAAACAAAAGATCGGGTTGGAAGTACTTTTCCTATTTCCAATTCATCCTCTCATCCTCCCACCTCCTCATCCCCATGCCTACTCAACCCTAGAAAAAATTTACAAAGCAAATAGATGTTTCTGGAGGCCACTTAAAAGAGCAGCAATTCTGGATTGAAATTGTCCACATATTATCCGCTGTTTCTTCTCCCTCCCCTTCAATATATGTGCTTCCAAGATGCCTGCCGTGAAATCCTCAGGACCAAGTATTAGAGGTCAATCGACTTCATTTATAACCCACCAATGAGAAACAAGGCTCTATGTCTCTCTGCATTCCTATGATTTCACTAAATAATAGAAAAAGAAACCCAGTACACAAAAGGATCAAAATGCCTATGGAAGCTCATTGTTGAGTTACTGTCTAAAGCATTCATGTTGCCTGTTGCTAAGGTCACAGCAATGAGACTAAGACTTGCAGGGAAAAAAATTCTGAAAAGAGGACATGAGGGATATTTTGCTTAAAATGTGTTGGCCTCACACAGACAGGCTTTCTTTCTTTTTCTCTTTTCTTTCTTCTTTTCTTTCCCAAAGATGCAGCTACATTTGTCGAAGACCGTCAATTGCTCTAAAAGCATGTTGAATTAAAGTACAACAATAAAATGCACCAAGTATAATCTCTCTAGCAGTATATGACTGTGGATACTAAAATAACTCGAATTTAAACCAGAGCAATCTGAGGCCTTAAAGTGAAACTCCTCTAAGCAGAAGCTGTTAGTTCATTTATAGCAACCACTGTTGATCTAGCTGAATAATTCTTTTGTTATTATTATTTTTTGTCTTTGAGTCAGAGTCTTACCCTGTTGCCCAGAGTGAAGTGCAGTGACACCATCACGGCTCCCATAGCCTCCACCTCCTGGGCTCAGGTGATCCTTCCTGCCTTAGCCTCTCAAGTGGCTGGGACTACAGGCATGCACCACTATGCCTGACTTTTTTTTTTGTAGAGACTAAGTCTTGCTGTGTTGCCCAGGCTGGACTTGAACTCCTGCTCAAGCAATCCTCCTGCCTCTGCCTCCAAAAGTGCTGCAGGCGTAAGCCACCATGGCTGGTCTAGCTAGCTGAATAATTAAGAATTAAAATTTAAAAAGACATGGACATTTATTCAAGACTGATATGCTTGTGATCCTGGTTCACAAATCCTTGCATCTTCATTTTGTGACTAGTAGCCTATAACACTTCCTTCCTTTACCCCCGGTTGGAAAATAGTTGTTTAGCGGTGCCAAGAATATATATTGAAGCATTTACATCCTTATTCAGTCTCATCTCCTTGAATGAGGTGCAGTGTCATCCCAATATATATAAGGTCATTAAGGAAAGCCAAGAGGAAAACCATCTACAAATTTCAAAACATAATGCAGATCAGTAAAGGAATGACCCATAAATTGTGATCAATGTCAAGACACAATTGCTTAGAGTCAATGACCAAACATTAAATATGATTAATTCACAGGTTTTGATGATAAGATCTCACAAAGGCTTCATTTCACTCTTATTTTCCATGTGACTGTTTGTGTTAATACATCCAAATAGAAAATTGTTACTAGAGTGATATAAGGATGTGAGATCAAAGCAGAAAAGGAATACCTTAGAATCTATAGAAGTCATCACTGATGTGGAAGCCTAATAAAATTTGATTCATTAATACCCATCATGTGTCAACACTGAATGAAAGACATAGAGATGTAAAATGGTACCATTTGAAAGACCCCAGATGAGAGAGGAGCAATCAAGCCTTGAAGTATAACTGTTAGTGTGCTTAGCTAGTTACCTTGATGTACCTCTACACTAGTAATTATAATATTGAGGACTGTTTGACATTTCATTTAGAAAGTCATATAGCTAAGATCTAGCATAGCTAGCTTTCTACACAACTCCATATTATAGTGAGTATTTTGTAGCCTACATCTTAGAAATTATGATCTCACTGGTTTTATAGTCTCACACTTTTTGCACTACTAATAATATATCTATTAGAACTCAGATCATAACTGTGCCAAAAACAGACTGTCCAGATTAATGCATTTATTACTGTGCCTTTTACAAATAGTAATGAGGCAGCCTTCAGAAAAGGGACAAAATAATAATTGTTATTTTATCAAATTGGTTTATTCTTGTCCATCTGCTTCCCGTTCTCTTGCAAAAGAATAGTGCCATAGTTCACAGGAAATCTGCCGAAGCACTCTAGTTTATTTCCAAAGACACTCTGAGGCCAAACCAGGTTGACGAGGGGGAAAGGATTTATAGGATAAGATGGTAAACTGAAATAAACAAGTGTCCTCAGGCAGCTAATTTATTAATGCTCCACAAACCCCCAAAACTGAAATAGTAAGAATAAGCCTGTATACCATGGTTTCAAAAAGAGAGACAGTGATGCAAATTTATGAAGAGTTCTCTCTAGAAATCTAACTTAAATTAATAATGGTGATTTAGTACATCATTTATATAACATTTTCATCCAATCTCACCTGAATTTATGACACTGGACAGTAAAAAAACATTAAAAGCAAAACTAATACACAAGTATCTTAAACTTTATTCTTACTCTGCCTCAATGAACAACACTATATAAATATTAGACTAAAGGCAAAATGATAATTAAGTGTAACCATTCTCCCAGGACTAGTTGTTTGAAGTCTGAAGATTATGTTTACTATAATCTTTTCTTAGGTAGTAAATATAGTATTTTTTAGTCTTGGAATGTCTTCTTGATCCTGACTATATAATGTTGTTTTGGTTTTTCATCCTAGGGCAACAGATTCTTTTTACTAATGACTTACTTTGATTCAGGGACTTCTTGAAATTCTTTCTCCTGTCATGTTGTGTGGTGCGGCATCCACTACAAAGGCTCACCACTGAGATCCCACAAAGTCCAGCAGGAAAACAGTCCAAAACAAAGACTGAGGGACTGATGTGAGAAATTTATCATTTAAATGAGATTTCCCAAATGACAGAGCACCAGAATTCCACTGGACTGTCTGACACAGAAAATGTGTTCTGTGGAATATAACTGTGAGAGTATAAACAAGATGTCTCAAGAAAATGGTTTTATTCATGTTAAGAGGAAAACAATCTTCTTTGCTTGACTACGTGTATAGAATAGTTCTTAGAGAGTAATACAGTTCTAATAGTGATATTTGTTAACTCCAATATCACCTTGACATGTAGAATTCCCTTGCTTTAAGAAAAAGAAAGGGCCCGGGTGGGGCAGGCCATGCCTGTAATCCTAGCAATTTGGCAGTCTGAGGCAGGAAGATCACTTGAGGGTAGGAGTTTAAGACCAGCCTAGGGAATAGCAAGACCCTATCTACACAAAAAATAAAAATAAAAAAATAAATAATAATTTTTTTAAAAAAGAAAATGAGAAAGAATTTGAAGAACACCTATGGCTTCCTTCCTCTTACTTTCTTTTAATTATTGATGCTCTTATCTTGCTTTAAGCATTTTAAAACTTTTTCATAAAATTTCTTATGCTTACTGAATCACTGGACCTAAACATATTTGTATAGTTCCATGAAAAACAATTAATTGTTCTGTCACTCTAGAAATCCAACATCTCAGAATACAGGAATTTGAAAGCACTACTAAACCCTAAAGAGCTAATCATTTTCATAAATCCAAAAAGTATCTCTCCAACCATCTCCTTGATGTTAGGTGACAATTAAGGACTGGGGTCTCTTTCAGGAGTCGTATCCCACACTAACTCATTTTTTTGTGATTATAGCTTATACTTTGTGTGCTTCTCTATGCTAACATGAAGCAACCTCTCAGACATTTGATGTTTCTTGTTAATTTTGGTGTTAACCATATAAATGCTACAAGTTCATATAAGGGGGACAGTGTATTTTTTAAAGATTGTAGATTTTTCATAGCATATTATTTTTTGTAAAAATGTTTTTTACAATTATGTAGCAGTCATCAAGCTAACTGCTTTATTTCATTTTCATTGAATTGCTATAGAATAGGTACCATGATAGTAATCTTTTTACTGAAAAAGATATGGAAGTTGAGAAATGGTAAAGGCCTTGCCCTAGAACAAATAACTAGCAAAGAATGAAGCTGGGATTTGAAACTAGGTCTACATAACTTCTTAGCTCCTGCCACCAAAAGGAGCATTCAGCAAGAACATATTTGAGAGGAAACTATTCAAGTCTAGAGAGAAAAAAAAATCACCAAAAAAGAAAACTCTAGGCAAGAATTCTCAGGAATTACAAAGGGCTGGAAATAATACTCATAATTCATGGAACATAAAGAAGAATTCTCACAAGGGTTTTGCTTATTAGTGGGGCAAAATTGACCCCACACCAAATGCTGCAGTAGTCCCATCTAGCAATGCTTAAAAGTAAAACTCTAAAGGCCCAAACTGCTTCCAAGTAATTGAACTATATCCCAGAACAAAGCGTATATGAAGGTAAAAATATCTAGTAACCATCAAGTTAATAATGACAATGAGCAGCAATCAATAAAAAATTCCTAGGATGAAGCCGGGCTCGGTGGCTCAGCCTGTAATCCCGCGCCTTTGGGAGGCTGAGGTGAGTGGATTGCCTGAGCCCGCGGGTTCGAGACCCGCCTGGGCAAGCGAGACCTCATCTCTACAATAAATCAAAAAATCAGCCGG
>CAUYQG010248121.1:0-16332 GCA_963574415.1 Tarsius wallacei
CACACACAAATTAAAAACAATATAAAATAACAACAAAAAATAAAGTCAGGGCCAGGCACAGTGGCTCACACCTGCAATCCCAGCACTTTGGAAAACTAAAGTAGGAGGACTGCTTGAATCCAAGAGTTTGAAACCAGCCTAGGCAACAAACCAGACCTCATCTCAACAACAACAACAAAAAATAGCTGGGTATGTTGGCCCGTGCCTGTAGTCTCAGTTACTCAGGAGGTTGAGGTAGAAGAATCACCTAATCACAGGGAGTTGAAGTCAGGATTATGCCACAGCAGTTCAGTTTGGGTGACAGAGTGAGATTCCAACTCAAAAGAGTAGAGGAAAAAAAATTACAATCCTCTCAGCCTGTGAACTTTAGACCAAAATATGCTCGTTTTTAAACTTGAAAGTAGCAAGTGTATCATATCAAGTGCACAAAATTGCCATTAAGGTAGTATGAAAGGAGGAATTTAGGAATCTGGTGAGTTTGTATCCCAATTCCAGATCCACCTCTTCACCAGATCCTGAGGAGTTTTCTGACCTTACCAAGTCTTATCACAGCATTATTTAGACCTGTTAACACCTAGAACTTAAAAGATCACTCCCTTCTTGGTAACTCTTAACAGCTAAACTGCCTCTGTCCTACCTTTTCCCTCACCTTTTCACACCTCAGAGAAGAAAACAACCTCTGAGGCACTTTGTACAAATGGCCAGTGTTTGCTGAAATAAATCGCTCAAACCCAAAAATTTCATGAAAAAGAGAACATGAACATTCAATGCTTTTCATTTCTAATCCAGGAGGCAAGTGAGATATAAACAGGAACCTAAACTTTTAAAAAAATTTTTTTGAATCATAGTCTTACTCTGTTGCCCAGGTTGGAGTGCAGTGGCACAATCATAGCACACTTCAGCCTCCAATTCCTGGGCTCAGGTGATCCTTCTGCCTCAGCCTCCTGAGTAGCTGAGACTACAGGCATGAATCACCATACCCAGCTAATTTTTCGATTTTTGGTAGAGACAAGGTCTCACTATATTGCCTAGGCTAGCCTCAAACTCCTGGGCTCAAACAATCCTCTCACCTTGGCCTCTCAAAGTACTGGGATTATAGTCATAAGCCACCATGACCAGCCAGGAACCTAAACTTTATCAGTTCAGGTATCATGTGGGACAAGGTTTGTCCAGTAGGCCCAGCATGGAGAATGTTGGGCAGCAGGACAAGATTTGCCCAATAAACCCAGCATGGAAGATGTTGGGGTACTGTCCCTGACTGATGGAAAAACGTAGCTCTCCAAGATCAGAGCAGGTAACGGATGAGACATCCAGGAGGTCTGCAGATGCTGGACGAATCAGGCAGGTGCTTTATGCTGAAGGGACAATAGGTGGAATCCTAGGGCTAGGTGTCTAGTGAGTGGGGAATAATAAGTAACCATGATATCCAGAAACAGCTTGGATTTCTCTGACTTAGGATAGTCAGGAAAGAACTGCAGTCCCTGCTTCAGGGCTGGACATACCCCTTATAGTCAAAGGAATGGGGACATTATATCACATGAAGGAGAGATGGCAGTCAGGGCCAAGAGACCTACATCAGGGATCAAGAACTCACACAACAATCCTGGAGGACATTTTATTGGAGGTTCGAGCAAGGGTTAATTTGAGGCAGGAGGTTCATGCAAAACATATAGGGCTCCATTTGCCAGGGAGAAGGATGATTCGGGAACAAAAGCCTCCAGGAATGGAGTGCTTTAAATGCCCCAGGCCAGAGCTGGTGATCTTCCTGCAGACGTGCCCAAGAAGGCTCCTGGCCAGAGAAGGAAAGCAAGGGGGCAGAAAGTTCACAAAACTACATGGTTCTGTAAAAGGGGGGTAGAAAGCATGGCTTTGGAGAGACTTAGCATGGCTCCTGCAAATGAGGAGACATATTATGACCCTCAGAACATCTCCTTCCAGTTAATCCTGGCTGGTTTTGTCTGCTTTATAAGCCTGCTTTGTCCACTCCAGCCTTCCTCTTCTCAGATTTACTGCAGTTGTTGACACCCTTTGCTTCAGCCTCTCCCAGCCCCTAAGCTAGTCCTGGCCAGAGCAGAGAGAATGGCAGCTTCCTCAGACCGACAGTAAAGGTCCTTAATTTACCTTGCTAATACCACTGACCTGGAATGAGCCTAGGCGGGCATCACTGGCCCAGAACAAGGGACGAGTTTCCTATCTTCAGAATTTCTCCAGGCCACTGTCGTGGTAGGCATCCCAGGCTTGCCTGGGTTCCTGGCTCCCTCACTAGCCCTCTAACTTTCGAATTCATCTGACTTCCAGCTAGTCCCTGGTTTCTGCTTAGAGTGAACTAATAGCAAGTGCCTGGAATCATCTGATGCTATATTCAGTTCTCTTGGACTTGGCATGCCTGGTGGAACCATGGCCAACAACACACAGTGTCCATCCCAGGAACCAGCTTACAGATGGGTCGTAACCATTCCAGCTGACCACTGGCTTCCCTTGCCTTTAGACCCACCGAGATTCCAATATGTTTCTCATTAAAATCTCCTGAAATTATTAAATACTGGAAGTAGCAGTGGAAAATAAGATGCCCTGACAAGTGAGTTCCAGATTTGTAGAATTCCCTTTGTCCTAGATGTGTATCCTTAATTTGCATTCCCACTTTTTTCAACATTGCCAAAAAAGGGCACCTAAAATGTAATAGTTTATGCTAATGAGGAATCAGAATAAATCATCTTTCAGGAAAAATATTATCTATAAATCAGAAACATTTTGGTCAGGTGTAGTGGCTCACACTTATAATTCCAGCACTTTGGAAGGCTGAAGTGAGAGAGGTCTGCCTGAGCCAGGGTTCGAGATCAGCCTAGATCAGCTTGGGTGACTTGGCGAGACCTCATCTCTACAATAATCATGAAATTAGATGGGCGTGGTGGCACATGACTGTGGGTCCAGCTACTTGGAAGGCTGAGGTAGAAGGATCACCTGAACCCAGCAGGTCGAGGCTGCGGTGGCCATGAGCATGCCACTGCACTCCAGCCTGGGCAATAGAGTGAGACTCCAACAACAACAACAACAAAATCAGATACATTTGACATTTAAATACATAATTTTTAAAGGGAAATGTGACACAGATTTGTTAAGAAAAATGTAAAATAAAAAATTTGTTCTGTTTTGGTTTGGAATGGATAATGAAAATGCACATTGCTTCATAGTTACATTCCCTCAGCAGAAGCTGTACATCTTTTATATTAGTTGATCTATAAAAGCAAAATGTTTAATACCACTTGCTCTTGTTCCTGTTCCAGAACATTCTGCAGTAGTTTCTGCTTGGTACTAAATTCTTGATGTAGGCTTTCCCATTTCATCCTCATCTGGTCTTCAGCAGATGATTTCTCCCCTTCCATCCCCAACTCTTGGGATAACACATCAGGTTTTTCACTATTAGAAGAATAAAAAATCTAAGTTTACAATATGTACAAAAAAGCAGTGAGATATGTAACATATTAGGTGTACTAGACTTGGCCTCTAAAATTAGAATAAGATTAGTCACTGGTTTACATTTGAAAAATATACACTAAACCACAAATTTCAATACTAACCATAAAGCAACTATACTTTTACTCCTATTATCACTGAACCATGAACAGAGAGAACATTAAAAAATACACATAACAGCTCAGTATTAAATAAAAATAATTGTAACACTCAGAATCAAAAAGCATAGAATAATACAAATTAATATTTTTTGACAAATAGCCTACAAATTAGTTCAAAACCTTTCAAATGTTAGTCTACTGAGAACTTTTATGTTGAAAGCAGAGAAAATACAGGACATAGGAGGGGAATTCAGGACTAGGGAGGGCAGTAAAGCAGCGGTCCCCAACCTTTTTGGCATCAGGGACCGGTTTCATGGAAGACAATTTTTCCACGTACAGGATGGGGAGGAGAGGAGCAGGGGGAAGAGGGGGGATCAACGGGCATTAGATTCTCATAAGGAGTGCGCAACCTAGATCCCTTGCATGCGCAGTTCACACCAGGGTTCACGCTCCTATGAGAATCTAATGCCTGCTAATCTGACAGGAGATGGAGCTCAGCTCCACCCATGTCACTTACCTCCTGCTGTGTGCGGCCTGGTTCCTAACAGGCCACGGACCAGTACCAGTCCGCGGCCTGAGGGTTAGAGACCCCTGCAGTACAGGACAAGGAATGATAGTTCAGGACATGGAAGGGTAGCACACTACAGGGGCGGAAGGCACTGTAGCACCATCCTTAGAGACAGGCAGCAGTGTGACATCTGAGAAGGGGCATGGCTTTTAGGGTGAGACAGATCTGTATGAGAATCCTTGTTCCAGCACTCTCCATTTGTGACACAGAGTAATTTGTTTCACTTCTCTGTGCCTCAATTTTCTAATCTTTAAAATGAAGGTAGCTGTGGTGGCCGTGAGCATGCCACTGCATTCCCACCTGGGTGACAGAGTGAGACTCCAACTCAAAAAAAAAAAAAAAAGGTAGTATCACTCTAGCATAATTATGAGAATTGAAGTAAAAAGAGCATGTGTCTACTGCCTAGAACCCTAGTCTGGCAAATAACAGCCACTCAATAAATGAGGGCAAATATAATGTTCATGGAAACAGTAACAATCTAGGGAGCCCAAATTCCAGTGGATCTTAATTTGTTGGGAGCTTTGAAGTCTTAGCTAAAAACATGTCATCTGAAGGGTATGTCAGAGATTAATCAATATTTTGGCACAAGGCCTTTTGCAAGTGGAAAAAAAGGAACAAGTTTGTTGGCAGGAAAATATTGTACCGTTCTCCAAAGCCAACTCTTCTTAGAATTAGTATTAAATACAATAGTATCTTTAGGTAAGTTTTGTGAACTAAGTCTTAACATTTCTATAAGTCTATGATGCAGAGATTCTAATTTCTAGGATGTCACTCATAGAATCCCTCCCATCTGTTAGAGACAGGCAAGAAAGGTGATTTAAACAATACTAAAAAAGAGGGAGGGTCAACAGTGTGTAAGAAAATGGGTAAATGAGTTGTTATGTTCACAAGATAAAATGCTATTAAGCACTTAAAATGAAGAACTAGATCTATACGTATCAACATGCATGGATCTAAAAAAAAATCTTGGGTGAAAAACCACCAAAACATAAGTGATATCTCTAATTGAGTGTCTGTCATATTAATGTCTGAATTTTTACAATTTTAAAGAAACCAATTTAAATTTAAAAACAAGTTTTAAAGTTCCGATGAAATTAAACTTTGTTATTATGCTTTCTTTTGTGGTAATAGATTATAGTGTCTTACTTTTAAATCATTTGTGTTTGCATAAAAATTTGTTATGAATTCAGGGGAATATTTAAAATTTATATTTTCACATTTAATCATTGACACATGCAAAATGCCAGCAGCAAATCATTTTAAAATTAGAACACAGCCTTTTGTTACCTGTGGAAATTATTCTTCTTTCCTTTGACATTTACATCAATGAATTTCCAGTTGGCTTTCCTTAGTAATCTTAGAAGGTGCCCTCCATCAACCCTCTGAATGCTACACAGGTACTTATTGTTTATATAGTAAATTAGTGAATATATAAAGTAGGTCATACCCTTCCTACAGGGTTTGCTTACACAAACCAATTCACATTTATAGTCTTAGAAAATAATTGAGTAAGTTAAGGGCTCAATATAAGGCTTTTTCCTATCAATCTTACTCACACATATATACATATATATATGAATATAAGAATAAGATTATATATGTAATTTTATATAAAAGTTTTATATATATACATATATATACAAATACTCGCACACACTGTATATAATCAACATTGCTGTCAGTATTAAATTGTTAAAAAAATGTATTTTAAATCCCTACATCTGCCTTCTCTAAAGTTAGTTTTATATACCTACTTTCTATTTTAGTGCTTACGCACACATATACTATACTTTCAATTTTATATCACATTTTTACTTATACATTTTCTGATCCTGCTATACCTTTTTTTGTTAAGATTATATATCACAAATTTTCTTCTTCAGTTTTTTAAAATACTAATAAGCATTTCTGTCATTTTCACTATTTGGTCTTATAAATAATATTTCAAAAATCATCTGCATAATACATATTTACACTTTTATTTCTCCTGAAAAAATGTTCAGAAATGGGGAACCCAGTCAAACCTATTTGTCGGAGGATACTACCAAATTATAACCATTAGCAGTACATGAACATGAAGGTTTCGTTTAAAAAGTTTTTAGGCTAGCCTCAATGGCTTACGCATGAAATCCCAACCTTTTAGGAGGCCAAGGCAGGAGGATTGTTTGAGCACAGGAGTTCAAGACCAACCTGGGCAACATAGTGAGACCTTGTCTTTCTAAGCAAACAAAAAAAATAGATTAAAAAAATTAGTCAGGCATGGTGGTGCACGCCTGCTGTCCCAGCTACTTGAGAGACTGAGGCAAAAGGATCGCCTGAGCCCAGAAGATTGAAGCTGCAGTGAGCCACGATCATGCTACTGCACTCCAGCCTGGGAGACAGAGTGAGACACCGATTAAAAAAAAAAAACCCAAAACTATAAATATTAAGTCCTTAGCTCTTACTCCACATACTAAGGGGAAAAAAACTGAGTGAGACGTTTACATGCCTTCAAATGTCAGGGAAACTCAGTGAAGAGAAAATGAAAGTGTTTGGAAACATACCCAAGGCCACCAGAAGTCTCTGCCGTTGAATGCTGGGTTAGAATCTCTTCTCCACGACTGGCAACTGAGCGAAGGAGGCTCTTTTGCTCTGCTAATTCTTGCTCTAACTCCTGGTCAAGGCAAAGGACAAATGTAAACATCTTTGTTACTGTATGATTATTGTCTACACACATGGTTCTAGCTATACAATTCTCAGAGAACTTTAGTTGCAAGCTTTTAAGTTTGCCCATTGAATAATAGGTGTGGTTTAAGTAAATAAACATGTCTCCAGAGTACTGTCTAGCTTTCTTTTGCTTTGATAAAGGAGATTTCTGAAAAATCTGGGAAAAACCAATGGGGGAAAACAAATTTTGCAGGGCAATGGTGCCCTCAAGTGGTACAAAATACATTCTCCCTTTTAAAAATCAATACTGTGCAAGCCAAATAGATCCTTGAGAGTAGCAACTTTTTAAAGTTGTCACTTACATACTTAATAAATTGGATTATCAGTTGATTTGGTTTACTTCTTCATTTTCTTTAATATGAGGGGGGACTCCAAAAAATGGGAATTATCTTTGGGAGGGCAGGACCCTTGCAGTACACTTCGAATTTGTTCCTCTGGATCAAACAGTAAACACAAGTTTTGAGAAGGTTGCCTCACAATTTGTGGAAGAAACATCCTGAGTTTTGACAAAAAGGTGACTGGTTCTTCTACCATGACAACGCACCTTCCCACACCATGCTGAGCGTTCAGCAGTTTTTGACCAAAAACAGCATGACCCCCATGCCCCACCCTCTCTATTCATCCCATCTCACCCTGATGTTTTGTTGTTTCCCATATGAAAAAAGTCCTCAAGGGGAAATGTTTTGCCAGTGTGGAAGAGGTAAAACAGAAAAAAAAGGCATCAAAATGGATGAGTTCAAATATTGTTTTGACCAGTGGAAAAAGCATCTTGATAGATGTATTGCATCAAATGGAGAGTATTTTGAAGGTAACTCAAGTTTAAATATGTAAGAATAAATACACAATTTTTTACAAACACATTCTGGAGTTTTTTGGGGGGAATCCCTTCTAGTAAATGTTCTTGCTTTTTGAGAAAATAAAATATTTTCATATGCTCTTTACATATAGTTAAGGTATCAATGAGAAATCATTCTTATGCATCAAGGCTCATTTGTTTCACTGGGCAACAATTTGCAATCCTATTTTGTGATGGTATCTAGTTGAAAGTAAAAAACAAATTACATCACTTAAAAAACACACAAAAAACCCATGCAATTTCTCAAAGACCTTCCTGAGATTTTTAATATAATAAAATAGATTTAAATGAAAGCAAGCCTGAAAATAGAGTAAGTAACCCTGATAAGGCAGACTACAGTTGTGTTACACTATTTGTAAATCTAACCACAAACTGTTCTTAAAGACTGGACCTTCAAATGACCAGTCATTCCAGATGCTACAAGTCAATACACTAAACTGGTTATCCACATCTTGCTTCCTTTGAAGAGAAGATAAAGGGACCCTGTGTCTTTGGTACAGAAGCAACTTGTCCTTCTGCAACATTTCTCTCAAGTCCTTCCCTTGGCAGGTCTACAGGCTAGAGAGAGGTGGGAAACACTTTACTTTTTGTTGCTGGAGACTGCTCTGACGCTGGTGGGTCCGCGTGGTGCGGGCTTGGGTCAGCCATTCCTGGACGCCGGGGCTCTGAGTGGCTGTCAAGTCAACATCGCTCTCCTCCTTCTCTTGTGCTGTTCCCTGGTTTTAATAAGGCAGAAATCAAGGGTCATGTTACCCACAGGAAAACCCTAACCAACAGGGAGAGAAGGCTACTTTGGTGTAATCTGTATAATGATACTAAAGCGGCTCCATTTGGACGTGAAACCACATTAAAAAAAAGAAAACAGTAACACAAAACCCATCTGGCATTTGCAGGAGCAATAAACAGATGATCATACTTAGAATATATTTGGGGAGAAAACCCATTTATTTAGAGGTCAAACTTTTAGCTGACCGATATGGTTACCAGATATTATTCCAGATTTTTTTCCACAAAAACATAACTCTAGATCCCTTTCTGCATCTGTTTTTTAAGTCACACAAAGGTAAAACATTTCTCAAATGACCATCAGCATTTACTGTGTCTCTTCTGTGAGAGCCCCACCCTGCCTTATGTCACTTATGCTATCCAGGCCCATACAATGAATGCAAGAGATAAATACTTGCTTCCTAAAGAGTTTTCTAAAATGTTACTAAAAAAAGAGGTTTCACTATCTTTGAGAAGCAGTAAATCCATGGTTCTGTAAGACATCACACTTTCTAAAATTCAGTAAGAGCTTAAATTTGATATTCAGTTCATATGGAAGAAAATTTACTGGAGTATAGAGGCAAGTGGACCAAGCAAGGACTTCCCAAGGTAGCTGGGCATTCTCCGTTCACCGTTCACAGTCCAGGTTCCAGAACCCTGTTACACAGGACTGCAGGATAAAGTCAAATGCAGGTAACTCAAATCCCAAGGCACTTAACAAGGCAGGAAGCCTTGTGCAGATACCAGTCTTTATGAACCTTCAATGTCCACCCCACGAGGGCCCTAGATTTGAATTATTCCTAGAATATTCTATTTTTGAGTGTCTGCCAGATAGCTACGTTTGTAGACTGCTCTACATAATAAATAGACTCTAATCAAGTAAGAGAAATCTTTAAGTGTCTTTCTTTCATTTCATTGAAATCAGCACATTAAAAAAAATTTGGCCAGGCGCAGTGGCTCATGCCTGCAAGCCCAGCACTTTAGGAGCCCAAGGAAGGAGGACTGCTTGAGCTCATGAGCTTGAGACCAGCCCAGGCAACACAGTGAGATCTCATCTCTACAAAAAAATAAATAAAATTAACTAGGCATTGTGGCATACGCCTACAGTCCCAGCTATCCAGGAAGCTGAGGTAGAAGGACCACCTAAGTCCAGGAGGTTGAGGCTGCAGTGAGCCATGATTACGCCACTGCATTGCAACCTGGGCACTAGAGACCCTGACTCAAAAAAAAAAATCATTTAATTGTGGCCACATGTGACTATCATTTTATAAGTTCGAATGCTTAGCTAAGCCTTTAGAGCTCAATGATTAATAAATAAAGGTGGGATCTCTACCACTTTCACCAGAAGTTGGCCCATTGTGAGGCTGATTTTGATAAAGTTTGACCACAGAGAAAGATAATGACTCATCACCTAGGCCAAGAGTGGATCCTTTCTGCCTGATTATTGTAATGGAATGTGAAAGGCTCTAAAACTCTGCATATCAAATGGGATTAGTTTTGAATGTGCACCTTTCTACTCACATACATTCCTATGTCAAAGGACAAAATACAGGATCAATATAACTCATTCACTAAATACTCATTAAGTACCCATTGGTGTCAGACACTGTTTCTAGAAGCTGGGAGTAGTCTGCAAAGTCAGACAAGGTGGGGAGTCAGATAATGCGCAAACCAGGTGCATGGAGCTCATGAGAAAGGCATCAAAGAAATGAAACTATTTAATGGAATTGAAAGTTTCTTAGGGTGGTCGAGAAAGTGTCCTTAGAAGGGTCAACTGCGCTCTGCATAATGAGAAGCTACCAACCTGGCAAAGAATTAGGGGGAGGGCATTCCAGGCCTAAGAAATAGCTGGAAAGCTGGTGCAAAGACCCTAAAGTGAAAGAAAAATCGGGCATTTCAGAAACAACAGTGGCAGGGAAGAGGCCAGTTCGGCTAGAGTTGCAGGAGGAGGGAGGATGTGGGGGTGGGAGTAGGAGGAGGGACCTTTCACAGGTTGCCTCCACAGGGGAGTCTTGTCATCCAGCCATCCATTTCCCCTGCCCCTTGCTTCTCTTTGCCAAGTCTCACCATGGAACGGGATTCAGCCATTCCAACTCATTCAGCCTAACTGCCCACAGAGACTCTTCTCTCCTCATTTTCAGAATTTTACACTCACCATTTTAGAGAAACAGATGGGGTCTATTTATCCTTCTGTTTTTCTCATGAGAATCTCATGATTAAATTGTAGAATGATTGAGATAATGAGCTGTACCTTTATTTTTCCAACATCGGTATGGGTGCTTGAAGCTATATGAACAGAAGCAAGCTATAGCACTTGTGGGTAATATTACACATGTCCCTTTCCCAGATTCTGAGATTACCTTAACTCACAGATACTTCCTTTTTTAAAAAAAATCCAGCTTCTCAGTCAGAAGATGTGGTTTAGGTAGAACAACGGGAGTGCACTGGTCTAAATATGCTATTCGTATTTTGGGAGACCTTCAGAACGGGTGACTAATGACGCCCAGTTCACTAAGTTCACCACCCTCCCAAGAATGTCTCTCCAAGATAAGCAGGGATTTTCCTGAAGGTGGGACTTTAGGCAGAATGGCATTCCTCCAGGACTGGAGCCCAGAATAATCTACATGAAACAGATTCTTTCTCATCTAAGAATCTACCGTCTTCCAAGAATAAGCTCTAAAAGATCCTGGTTCTTCCAGGCAAGGATGAAATAGCAGGTCAAAAGGGACTTGCAGAGAATGTCCTCAAGAGGTCAATGTATGAGACTGAAAGTTGTCCACAATCTGAGCTGTTCCAGCTGACAAAATAGTGACCTTGGCCATGACCTGCTGACTCTCTTTTGTGGGATCCAGGCCACTTCCTCTCTGCTTTTCTCTTCAGCAAAGATTTGTTTTTCAGAGCCCCAGCTGAAGACTCTCTTGGAAACGTCTCACCGCACCGGGCACCAACTCACTCTTCCATGTCTGATTGGCAGCATCTCTTTCAAATTCCTCACATCAAATTTGTGCTTGGAAAAATGACAATTGAAATGTCAGGTCTGAAGAACAACTTCCTCACTTTTGCATGCACAGACGTATATTCAGTTTCTATGTGGTTGGGTTCAGATTTTCAGTTAGGGACTTTTTCTGGGACTGACTTAGTCATTTTGAAACATAAGATTTGGACCACAGGAAGTAAGACATGATTGAGAATCCAGTTCAGATTTCATTCTCCTTCCCTTTGGGATGAGAAGGCACTGCCTGAAGGAATATAATTATGGTAATTATCTTCTCTGAGGTGTGATAACGATTTTCTCTCATATCCAGGGAATGAAAGGTAAGGCAGCTTCTGTCACCAGAGTACCCCCACTGGGTGGGGCTACATAAGCTGTTTATTTTAGAAATACTAGAACTAACCACTATTGCCAGGAACATTCCTTGGAAGATGAATGAGGACTGGGAAATGCTAAACATGAAATAAAACTTTTCTTTATACAGCATCTGATTATTTTTATGGGACAAACGCTCACTCTGCTTCTTCAATGGCTCATAATGTATAACTAGTACCTAAGCTTCTTAGGAAGAAAGATATCATGTAACTCAAAAACTATTATTACACCAACTTCAAGTTTTGTATCTCTTCATAAAGAGAAGCAGTCTATTTGGGGGGAAACAAAGAAGAAGGGTTATTCACTGATAGCTATACAAGTCCAGTTAGTTAAAAACAATGCAAATAAGAGGCAATACCATTTTACAGATATAGTAGTACTAAGAGATTGTGCGCTTATAGCCACACGGACTTAGAAAGGTACTCCAGCTTCCTGAATCAGCCAAGCCCTAATTAAAAAGCACACCATTACTGATATCTACACTTCATGGAAGATTCTTTCCCCCAATTAACTCTAGCTATTTTCAGACCAATTTCAAATTATTTTTAGTTTTCTACATAAAGGGAAATGATCCTTTGCATAGAAATAATAATGTAAAGAGAGATCTTTTTATTCCCACAGATAGAAAAATAATCTCCTCAGAAAGTTTTAATTAAAAAAAAAATCTATCCATATTGTATATGCTAGGAACTTCATTAGATGAAGAATGATAAAATTTATAGATATTTTAAAAATAAACAATAACCAGTCCAGGCATGGTAGCTCACACCTGTAATCCAAGCACTTTGAGAGGCTGAGGGAGGAGGATCTCTCCAGACCAAGAGTTTGAGACCAGCCTGGGCAACATAGTGAGACCTCTCTCATCTCTAAAAAGTATACTAAAAGCTAGTTGGGCATGGTGGTGCACATTTGTAGTCCCAGCTACTCAGTAGGCTGAGGTGGGATATTGCTTGAGCCCAGGAGTTCAAGCCTGCAGCGAGCTATGATTGTGCCACTGCACTCCAACCTGAGTGACACAGCCAAGACCCTGCCTCTAAAAATAAATAAAATACATAAATAATTTTAACATAATAAATACATAATAATAATAAAATGAAAATAGTGACTACTTTCAATACACTGAAATACTTCACACAACAGCATCTTCAGGAAAGCTTGCACTTGACAAAGTCAGGACTCTGCTCAATTTAAATAACTCCTGTGTCTCAGGGCAGGACATGCTGGATGTGGGCACCTTAGGGCTGTGTGCATGCTCAGCCCAGCTCCGATAAGTCTCAAAAATGTGGTTTGTAAACAGTTAGTTATTGTTATTCATTATAATTGCTGTAACTTGAGCATTTACTGTAAGCATTACTTTGCATGAAGATCCTCAGGCTACTTTTTAAAAGCTAAATATCATTATTATTATCTGCATTTTGCAAATGAGGAAACTGATCTGTAAGAAAGTTGAAGGATAGCAGGAAACTGCAGGGGTATGGGTTGTGGGGGGCGAGGAGGTGGGATTGGCAGTGGTGGGAATCTGCCTGGGGGGGCACATCTCATCAACAAGGGTACCTGCATGATGAACATTTGTATACATAACCCTGAATTGTACCCCACATCTTTAAAATAAAAAAAAAATAAAGTTAAAAAAAAGAAAAGAAAATTGAGGGAAATTCAAGGAGTTTGCCCCAAGTCACCAAGATAAGGAGACCTCAAGCCTGGCCTGTGGATACTTTATTTGGCACACAACAGAATTGAATGTGAACATTTAAAAATTGGTTGATTTTGGTTGGGCATGGTGGCTCACACCTGTTATCCAGCACTTTGGGAGGCCAAGGCAGGAGGAGCCCAGGAGTTCAAGACTAGTCCAGGCAACACAGCAAGACCTCATCTCTTAAAACAAACAAACAAAACTAGTCAAGTGTGGTGGCGTGCGCATATAATCCCAGCTACTTGGGAGACTGAGGCAGAAGGATCGTCTGAGCCCAGGGGGTCAATGCTGCTGTGAGTTGTGATTCTGTCACTGCTTTCCAGCCTGGGCAACAAAGTGAGACTCAGACAAAAAAAAAAAAGGGAGGGGGAAGATGTTAAAAATAAATCAAAATTTTCTATCTCTTAAGAGACTGGAAGATCTAACAAGGTTGACTACGAGTTCTTGTTTGACAATAGCTGGGGCTGAGTAACAGCTGCTTCCCAGGAGCCTAGCTTGCTGAGGGTCTGATTGGACCTTTCATTCCTTGGTAAGTCCTTCCCAGACCCTAAGGCCTTGGAATGTACAGTCCCTGCCTTGTTTAATCCCTTCATGTGTATGGGAGTATCTGGCTACCCCTTCTCTCCTACCTGCCTATAGGGGTAGGGTGGAATAAGGGTGAAATACACACGCTTTAAAATGATTACTATTCCACATATGAAACTTTGAAGGCTTTCCCATTTATTTACTTTCCTTAGCAATAGAGTTTATTCACAGATCACCACTGAAGAAAGAAAAATGCATTATGTGTTAGACTGATAATACCTGTTTATGAAACTAATTGAATTGTTGTGTACTTTGACAACTGAAAAATCATCACAATTTGTTCAATTTTAATATGCTTAACTTTTCTTCTTTTAGCAATTATAAAGTCAGATTGCATGTACATTTTCAAGAAAATTTAAATTTAAAGTGAAAAGTTGTTTATATTTGCATCTACTTATCTAAGAAGGAGTTCAACATCATTTCATATATTAGTTGTCCATTTGTATCTTTTTTCCTGTAAATTCTCTCTTCATGTCTTTTGTCCATATTTCTATTAGAGGATCTTATCTTATCTTATCTTTTCTTTCTTTTCTTTTTGTTTCTTTATTTTTTGAGTTAGTCTCACTCTGTTGCCCAGGCTGGAGTGCAGTGGCACACTCACACCACCACAGCCATTATCCGCTGGGCTCAGACGATCTATTCATTTCAGCCTTCCAAATAGCTGGAACTACAGACACGCGGCACCATGACTGGATAATTTTTTTATTTATTACAGAGATGAGGTCTCATCAAGTTGCGCAGGCTGGTCTCGAACCCTTGGGCTCAGGCAATCCTCTCACCTCCACCTCCCAAAGTACTGGGATTAAAGGCGTGAGCCACCGCACCTGGTCAAGGGATCTTTTCTTAGTGTCTTACAAATGATTTGTGAATTGTGTAGTTTCCTCCCTGTTTGTCTATGTCTTTTAACTTGATTATTATTATTATTTTTGGTCATACAAAACTTCATTTTTGTGTAGTAGTTTTAAAGAATCTATATAATTCTGGGGTTGGGGCATACTGGCATAGGTTCTCTCTATCCTAATTTTTAAAAATTACTCATACATCAAGTACTTTTTCAGGTTTAATTTTCACATTTAAATTTTGATCCATCTGTGATGCATTTTTCTGTCCAAAAAATGGGGTTGGTAATCTAGCTAATCATACTGCAAGTGATTCACTTATTATTATTTGCAGAGTAAGTCATATTTGACTACGATTTGTAATGTTACCTTAAGCATGTATCACATTCTCTTAAATATGATCTTTTTCTGGAATATTCTCTTCAATTTTTTGTTCATATATTTATTGTGTCTGGCTTGGTGCAGTGGCTCATATTTATAATCCCAGGGCTTTGGGAGGCCAAAATGGGAAGATTGTTTAAGGTCAGGAGTTTGGGACCACCCTGGGCAACAAAATGAGACCCCCATCTCTACAAAAATTTTAAAAAATTGGCCAGGTATGGTGGTGCACTCATAGTCCCAGCTACTCAGGAGGTAGAGGTGAGAGAATCACTTGGGCTCAGAAGTTTGAGAGTGCAGTAAGTCATGATCACTCCATTGCACTCCAGCAACACTCTGTCTCTAAAATATAAAATAAAATAAAATATGTATTGTCTCAATGTCAAACTATTTTAATATAAGAATAATAATCCCTTCTAACTCTTCATTTTCAGAAACATTATGATTATTTTCACATGTTTGCTTTTTTCCAGGTAAATCTGATGTCATTTTGTCAATATCAAAAAAAAGCATTTAGTATTTTAGTTGAGAATAACTCAAACCGATATATTAGTAGAGGAAAAACTGACATCTTTAAAACATTCTTATCGAAAGTAAAGTATATCTCTTCATTTTTCCACATATCCTTTTGTTCTTAGGTTTTAAAGTGTTATTAATTGAGATTTCGAATATTTCACACCTCATTAGTATGAAAGAAGGACTCAGCTGGGCTCGGTGGCTCAGCCTGTAATCCCAGAGCTTTGGGAGGCTGAGGTGAGTGGATTGCCTGAACCCGTGGGTTCGAGACCTGCCTGGGCAACTTGGCGAGATCTCATCTCTACAATAAATCAAAAAATTAGCCGAGCGTGGTGGCGTGCGTCTGTAGTTCCAGCTACTTGGAAGGCTGAGGCGGAAGGATCGTCGGAGCCCAGCAGGTCGAGGCTGCGGTGGCCGGGAGCGGCCACTGCACTCCAGTCTGGGCGACAGAGTGAGACTCCAACTCAAAAAAAAAAAAAAAAAG